>NQII01005216.1:98872-112658 GCA_002778355.1 Clitarchus hookeri | reverse complement strand
ACAATCGTTCCCCCCCCCCCCTCCTCGCCCAATCAGTTCCTGATCTTTACTCTTCCGATCCCTTTAGGTCACCTTTAAATCACTGGAGGGTTTTTAATAAACGAGTCACGTAGTCCTGCTGCGTTCGAAAGCTTATAGGGACGAAGTATAGCTTGCAGTCTCAGACTCTCCTGTCCGCATCCTTTTGTATGTGAGGCTTATAGGACGCGTCAACAACTGCCAGCATAATATTTTAACAGTTCACAGAGACTACAGAACTGAAATATGTTATTACAAAGTGTACACAATTTTAAAATTTTTAACACGCAAAATTATATGCATCTTTGCACACACACACGCACGCACACACACATACAAACATCCACACACATACAACCTTAACGCTCTCTTTCGCCCTCTTCTTATAATTTTGAAAGAGGCCAAATTAATATCTTCACTCAGTTCACCTTAGTTGGACGTGGAGAGAATGTGCGTGCTCTTGCTTTGTTTGTTAGGAAGTTGAACTCAGATATTTTCGCCACCTAGTGACACTCATCTTGATCGTCGTCAGTAAGACCTCGTTCATGGAAGACCGATCTTCTCGAGGGAACCGGGTCAGAAGGAAATTGAGAAAGACTTCCACCACGTCACGGAAGACGGCTGGCTATATGTTTGATGAAACGCGTACTCTGAGAACAGCGAATGCGCTCAATTGAAAGCTGTCCACGTTACAGTCAGCACATCTAAAATCAACATTTGGAAAAAAAAATCACTGTCTATAACTATACATGTATGATACAGTACACACTCGCACGCAAGCTCCCAGTTAAGCTGGCAGTGAATTAATAGAAGTATTTCTAAGGCTTGACGTTATATTGCGAGTGTAAAGTTAAAATGTATGGCCACGGATGTCGGTGTGCCTTGTTATGCACACGTTAAAGAACATATCTGCATATTAGTAACACATTCACGTTAATAAAAATTCGACGATTCCACTTGGATGGCGGATAAATAAAGTGACCAGGCCCATGGCAATGTTAATTTTGTATATGGCAGAAGGGATAAATGAGGAGTACACATGTACTCTTAGCAGGGCTTTCAAAAGTGCTCGGTTTACCATGAACATCCTATAATTACTGTTAAATGTAGGGTCATACACAAGTAACGATACCATTCAAAATTACCTTCACATTTTTGGAGTCGGTTTGCTAAGACGGTCAGCTGTTACATCATATATATCGGTCTGTTACTAAGACAACATGCTACTGGTATCTGACTGTGGCTGGAGCTGGAACCACCACCGCTCCATCCTCTCCACGTGAGCCTAACATTTGATCTATGGCGGTCACAGAGATCCCGAGTGTTGAAATACATCGCATATTTTTATTTGTGTGGGGCTACTTTATTGATTGCCATTTAATAAGGAATCCAAACATTTTCGAAAGAGCTTTGTATATGGACGGTGAGAACACGAATTCCAATCCCACAAAGAAAACTGCCACTTTACCGTTACGTCCAATGAATTGCCGATCGTAAATTAAGGAAGTGAAAAGTAACACTATTTTGTGTTTGTGTTTTTGCATGTGTGAGTGTGTGCGTGTGTAAGTGGTGTGGCGTCACGAAAAGCCGAGACGCTTTGCGTTCCTTGACAAAAAAAAATACATGAATCAAAAATTAAAAATTAAAAATAATATGTTAACTTTTGCCACGTATAAATATGCAGCAGAAGACCAGCAGTCCAGTTTTTCACACCTGTGTTCTTCGTCCTGCCCCAAGCGAGATAAACCTCCCCCAAGCCAGAGGCAATCCGGCCGTAGACTGGCGCTCAGTAGGAATATCTGTTAAGTATGTTCCGGATAGCGAGTTGTGGGGGCACCCTCACGAACCCATTAGTTCCAACACTTCAAGCGCTGTTTTAATGCATTTCACATAAATACACTAACGTTTGACAGACAATGTCACCAACCTTCACACCATATAAACATTAAATGCAAAGTATTGTACCAGCTGATAATTTTTTTCACGGAAGAAAATAGTACTTAACAGAAGGTTATAATTCTGACATTAAATTATACTTACAACACCTGTGCACTGAAAAAACAGTTTTACGATAACCAAAAAAGTTTTGTTGGTGACCACAACATTCTTTTGCCAATATAGACATGAAAAAGATTTTGTGGTGGCAACGAAATTTGTTTGTCAGTCCGGTATTTAGCGTAAACTACAAAATGGCGTTTGTGGTCACCAATTAATTCAATACGTTTGTAGGCAATAATATTTTCGTTAGTACAATGAAATGTTTACAATAATAGCAGCAATATTTGTTAGTGAGGTTGACAGAGGTGTTCTGTGTATTGCAGGCTTATGTAGGTGGTCATGTTCTAACAGCAATTAAACACTAAATTAAAAGTCGTCATGAGAGGAATTCTAACTTTTGACCTCTCGACTACGTGCTCAGGGTGTTACTATTACGCTACCTTGCTTGACGTTAAACTGTTGTCGTCAGCATGTATATAACAGAAATCTAATATGTGTCACACACGACAAGGCTTGCATACTTCACCTCATGGAAAGTTAATTTTGTGGAATCATTTACGTGTAACATTTACTTACTTGTAATAAAAGAAAGGTATAATCCGTAGATAAGTACTTAAGATTATCCCTTATGAATTAGTTCGTAACCTGATGCAAAGAACAGAACACAGAAAAATATGGCGTCGTGGCCAGACAGACTTCGAATATGCCAGAGCGCATGCGTAGAATATAGCAGATGTAGTTTGCAGTCGCAGCAAAATTGTTTACTGTGAATAACATGAGTGCTGTTGCTGCCAATTAAATATTTCGTGGCAGCCAATAAATTTTTTTTTTAATAAATAAATATGTTAGTGATCACTAAATAGCTTTAGTAGTAGTCAATCTACGTGTTATTGGGCAACACAATCTGTTTTTTACCAACAACAAAATTTCACCTTGGAAAGCATCGACCAAACAGTTTTTGTTGCCACTAACAAATTTTTTTTTCAGCGTGGTTTTAGTTATGTTTTTAAAGAATTGTGCTATTTTTTTGCTCCTATCGAATTGGTTAAAAAATATGTTTAGTAATTATAGCAAAACACAAGGACAGACGTTTTCAGCTCTGTGAACGCCATTGCGCATCTGATTTTTTTCCGTCAACGTTTACGCGAGTACCTTACTGATGATATAGAAATATTTTATCGGTAGTTTATAATTTTTGTATTTAATTTCATTAAACATAGTTGGTTGTAGGGGTTCCTTTGTAGTAAATGTTCTTACGTGTAATGTAATATTATCGACACGTGTATGACTTGGTCCGACATTTTTGGTACCGTTATGTTTTGAAGTGCATTTATGGTTCATCTATGTAGATCTGAAGATGTTAAATTTCCTCCATGGTAAGCAAAGACGCTACACAAAATATCCTTGCTTTCTTTACCTATGAAATAGCAGAGCCAAACACGACCACTGGTTAAAAATATATTGGTCTTTGCGAAAAGATATGGTGGTTGGTGGAAATAAAATGTAATTAACACACCTTTGGTTGCCTGTGACAGAATCATCCTACCACCATTTAATATCAAGCTAGGCCTCATGAAACAGTTTGTTAAGGCTTTGAACAAACAGAGCCCCGGCAGTATAATTTTGCCATAACCAAATTATTATAAACTGGAGTGGTAACCTAGATTGATCATAGCATTTGTTGATACACTTTGTTTTCTTCATAGATAGAACTACTGTGGCGGAAGGATACATGGTCGCCAACCTACATTTCTAGAACTGTTACAATTTAGTGAACATATATGAAATGGAGTATAAAACTGTATAAAGTGTCTATGAGGCGTACTGTGTGCTTGATGAACTTAACTTTTTATATTGGCTGTCTGACGCTCCGCACACGGCTTATATGTATAACTGTCAGTATAATCAATCATGGTTGACAAGTAATGCACTCCGGTGGCCATTCTAGATACAACAGGTAATTTCAACTGCGTCAGTCTCCGAAAGGTCACTAGTAGTTCGTCTAAGAGAACTAACTGTGTCCTTGTGTTATCATTGTATCGTCCAGTTTTGTGTAGATAATTATGCCTACGCCTTAACATTAGTCTGTTGTACTGAGAGTTTTGGAGTTAATCTGTTTTCTTATAACTTCGTCGTTCGTTCATTTGGTTAATTCTCCTTCTGTTGTTTTTCTGTCTCATTTCGTTTCTTTTGTTATTTAGATTTAATTTTTTATAATATACGTTGACTTCAGCTAATGTTGACTGTTTTCAGTATATGCTTTCATATCATTATCTGGGTTTCCTGTTACGACATTGCTCCGTAATGGCGTACAGTATGTTAAATGTCCACAAGAAAAATTATTAATTTAATCACCAGCATGTGGTGGTGGTGGTTGTGATGGGGGTTGTAGTAGTTATATAGTTTCGTTTGTAATTACTCTTCTTAGAAAGGACGCGGAAATTTTTTCTTTGTCTACATGTGCTAAACATTTTTATTAGACCTTGAATATTACACAGAATAGAACATTTTCCCAACACATGAAAATAATGACCATCATATTAAAGCATAGTGTGTAAGTTTGTGGATTACAAGAAGACTTTTCTACGGAGTACAAATTTACATCATGGAACAACACAACTGTAAAAATGTTGTACGTTATATCGTCGAAAACATGCTATTAATTCCAAATAAACTTCACATTAAATATTACAACTATCAAAAATTTGCACGCAAAATCTCTTTGTCAGCCATTTTGTAAAATAGTATCACATGATAAATTCAAATTACACTATATCTACGACAAAAAAAAAGTATTTCCACCAAATTTAGCAAACAAGTAGCACAATGGCAGTCCATGTAATCTCAAACTTTGAGAGGGTCAGACTCACATATTTTCAAAATGGCGGCTATATAACATTTTTGTTTAGAATTTTTTTATCTACGAAACTACAAAACATATTTCAAATTAACTTTGTACGCTGACAGTATCAATTGTTTCCATCAAAATTGTCTTTGCATAGTATAATTTCTCCTCCATTTTGTAAGATAGCCCCACGTGAAATAATACTAGTTTTATGTCATATCTCGAGAAACAATCAACCGATTTCTTTCAAATTTGGCGAAGAAGTTGTACTGTGGTAGGCCATATTAATTTATATGTTGTAATAGTGTTAGTCTCGTATTTTCCGAATGGTGCCTATACAAATATTTTAGCTTAGTGTGCTATATCTACAGAACTATATAACAGATTTACATTTAACTTTTATATTGTATCTATGACAATCACCGAATGTGCTTATACGTAATATTTTTGTCCTCCATTTATGAAGAACGTCAAATGAACAATGGAGGTTTTATGCCATATCTCGAGGACCAATCAACCGATTCATACAAAGGTTTCGCGAAGTATTTCTACGGTAGGGTATGTAAATTAAAATGTGTTATGTGTGACANCCAACCGATTCATACAAAGGTTTCGCGAAGTATTTCTACGGTAGGGTATGTAAATTAAAATGTGTTATGTGTGACATGTATGTTTTAATGGGATTTATATGAATAGTTTAGATTAATTTGCTATATCTATAAAGCGTTTCAACAAAATTCAACCAAATTTTGTTTGCAAACAGTATTAGTTAGAAGCATTCTTTATGAATACAGAGATCCTCTTTTGCCAATTTGTTTTTGCAAAAGCAGTGTCAGGTGTGTAAATCGAACATTTTGTCATATTTCCCGGTTAATTAAACTAATTTCCACAAAATTTTTCACATCTACAGGTGCCATTTAAAGTTACATGATTTAAATAGGGCCAGAGATTGATTTCCGAAATGGCGGCCATATAAAGATTTAGATATATTTGGCATAACTATTTCGTAATTTTTTACCAAATTCAGTTAAATTTTACGCTGATAGTATATATAAGAAACATTGCAAGCAGAAACTGTTTTAAAAATTTTTATATATTATAACTCTTTTTAAAAAACAAAATTTTTATGCCATATCGCGGAGACCAATTCTACCGATTTCTACCAAATTTTTCACACAAGTAGCGTTATGGTAGGCCATGTAAACTTATGTGTTTTTAGTGGATTGGACACTTATTTTCAAAATGATGACCGTGTAAATATTTCAGGTTAGTGAACCCTATCATTCAAAATATTGTGACTGATTAAATCCGATGTTGATGCTCCGAATCCTACTTCCATGATGCAGTTGATTGAACGCTAGCTTAATTTTAAGAGTTTTTTCTGAATTTGAATCCGGGTAATTCACTTGTGTATTTTTATTGTCTTGGTACTGTTTAACAGGTTTTTTGTCCAATCTCTGTTATACTGCTGTCAATGAAATGTAAACGCCCACCTGCCATATAAGCTTTTAAGAACTTCACCAAAATGTATTGGCACCCATATAGAGGAAAGTAGGCTCATTAGTTGTCAGTAACTTCTTGTTCTGCTTTTGTGGGAGTTGCTGGGTTCATGCTGTGGCAGCAGGAATATGGATCGGGTTGAAGTCCTCTTCGCTACGGTAGGAAACATATTTGAAAGGAATTAAAGTNAATATGGATCGGGTTGAAGTCCTCTTCGCTACGGTAGGAAACATATTTGAAAGGAATTAAAGTAGACGGATAATTTGGTATAAGGAACTGCCAGTTGCCTTCGTGCAGTCCTCGGGCAAGGTGGGCCAATCAAACGCTGGGCTGAGTGTTTACAGTGGCCTTGAGGTTCGTGAACTTGCATTTCCGCTGGGTGTGCAAATTGTCTTCCACGCGAGCGTGGCAGACGCCCCGCAGTCGGTTCGCGAACGCGTCAGCCTTTTTGAGTTCGTGAATCCCTAAGTACTACTGGGCGTGGCTTGTTCAATGCTTGTTAAGAATGAAGGAAAATATATGAATCAATAATCACAATGAAAATATAAAACAATATTTTAAAATATGAAGAATTTAAATTTGGTAAGTTAACTGCTCTCCCCGTTACAACAATTATTATGTGTAGTTGTACAGAAAATACTCGTGCTGAAAATAAATACACGTTACAGCACTGACAAAATAGTGATGTGTTAAGAGAATTGTTTCATACTAAAACTGTATGTGACGTCACGGGGTTAGGACACTGGTGGGATGGTATCGAAACGTAGAATATTATTTAATTAATAATTAGAACTTTCATAAAACCAATAAATTGTGAAGCTGCATTTTAACTACGTTTCATTACTTAAGAGGGAAGGAGAGAAGGGTATACTTATACTAGCAATGTTATGACATGTATTTTAAATTATACTAGTAGTATTAAAAACAGAAAAAAAATTATTTCCACAGAATTGTTGTCTTTTTACCATGCAACGTATCAGTAATAGTAATATAACGATATCTAAATTTTACAAACAAAATTAAAATCGTCAGAATGTCAAAATTTATTTCTTAGTGACATCATTATTTTTTCTACTATGGCCATTCTTCAATGTGATTCGTAAAAGTAATTCAGTTGATAGTATTTAAAAATGTGTACTGATATTGTTACAATTATTACAATATATATTATTTTATTCTAGGTGCACATAATATGTGTTGTTGCAATGAACAAAATTGCAACTTCTGTAGAAATGAAAAATTAGTTTTTTTTTTTTAGTTATACTATATAATGTGCAAAGATTGACACCTACTAAAGGCCTCCTGTTAGCAATCGCAATTTTTTTTTTTGTTGTTATGCAATCATAAATTTTTTTTTAAGTAAATTTTGATATGTGTTATTGTTACCTGCAGGGTGAAGTGTAAGTGGTGTAGGTAAAATTTGTGAACCGCTGGTTACCTGTACCTAATTTTACGTATGACTCGCGAGCTGGGTTAAGCGGTAGTGCTGGTGGCTGTGAGTGCGATGTTGAGGTTGTTGCGCGTAACGTCAGGACTGGTGTTCACGTGGGCGTTACGTGCGCAGAACTCCGGAGGAACTTTGGTTGAGAGGGGTGTGGCATCACTGCTGGTTGCTGTTGAAAATACATCTTGCTGTACCGTTTATCTGCAGAATGCCTGTACAGTTTGTCAAAACATCTTATATAAAAATTTTCCTTAAATAAATGAAGAGGGCTCTAAAAGTTACTAAAATTAACTTAGGTAGCAATATATTTCTGGGTGTCATATATTGCTGGGTGTGTCCGACCTTGTAAGCTGATGTATTCAAACGTGAGTTATAGCTCATTTATTTTTAAACTGTCGTCAATTGTTCTCTCGGGCGGTACACAAATACCACCTTACATTACAATTTTATAGTTACGTTACGCTTGTAAATCCAGTTCTTAGTTAATGCCTATTTTCATACAAGTTTTTTTTTCTGAAAATAAATTATTGTAGTTAGCTGTGTGCGCCAATAAACTTATAATTATTCAAATGTTATTATGTACGCTGGACACCAACACATAGCATACGGATAATATAATTACATTGATTATTAAATAGTTAAGATTGGAATGAAGAGGAGCAGAACGTATAGCATGTTAACAAAGCCGAGAGACTTCAATCAACAAATAGTATAAGTAAAACATAACGACACTTATTATGCAAATGGAATATAGTATATAGGAAAAGAACATATAAATAATTAAATACATAATAATTACAATTCTACTTCCACACAAAGGGGTGGCATACAGGGTTTGGGGAAATCTGCACTCAATCGCTTATTCCCTGGAGATCAAAAACGAAAGTACCCTCGTGGTATACTTTCAAAGTACTGTGTAGTAGAGAAAATACCCACAGCAAAAATCCAAATGCCTGAACTCTTTCAAGGCTAGTAGAGCACAGATAATAGGCCCCTCTGGCCTGCAGGATTCTAGGTGTGAATTGCCTCCTGCATACCGTCAGACATTAGTCGAGTCCCTGCCACGTCGTCTTGAGGCACTTCTGCATGCTCGTGGGGGCCTACACCATATTAGGTAGGTGTACCAGTTTTTTGGCTCTTCAGTGTTTATACATTTGTTCACAAATCTGACAAATTTACTGTTAGTTTTATTACATTTTTTCTAGTGATACACTTTTGCCATAACCCAATGCAATAATATCCTAATTATGTTTCCACTCTTTGTTCATGGCATTTCACCTTCTTTGAAACTTAAGAGCTCCCAGTGGACTGTCACTTCATTTCTTGTAAAATTGGTCAAATATAAAAAAAAATTATGACCTATGTTATATAAAATCTTACTTATTTAAAAACCAGAAAAACATAGTATTATATGTTTAAGTTGGAACATATTGTTTCCACCTTTATAATTTCCTTTATTTCTGCGTGTTTTATCTTCTTATTGGTGCGTTATAATAAAATATTACAATGTAATAAAGTATATAAGTAATAACAAACACCAAATTTATATTCATGCATTAACGATAGCATTGCATCTCCAAACGTAAGTGAATAGAAATATTTTTTTTATTTTAATGCTATTAAAATAGTTATTTTTTGGTTAAATGAAAAACATAATTTGTTTTTAATAATAATAGATATACAAGAACTTTATCTTGATCAGAAGAAAGGTCACACAGCCATTTAAATGACTCTTGAAATGTGTTTTAGCCCTCACATTCCGTCACTGACGTTAGTAAACTTTGTTCGTGGTCGTCAAGCTTTATCTTGAGTTACTTGCAGTTATATGCTATCCATGGTAAAGTGAGCACTTTTAAATCCCTCTTGTTTAGAATAATAATCAATAAATATATTTTATTTTAGCCTTAAATGTTAACTTTCGAGTGCGGTGGAATATACACACACTGTTTATTACTTACATGTCAATATTTATTTTAAAAGGTGGTTAACGGATAACGAATGGCTGAAAGGGACAAGTAATTACTGTCACAAAAATGCTCACTTTACCGTGAACAGCCTACAGTCGAAGATGTACGAGACTTGACCTATTATTATATTGTATTTTAAGCTTGACTAGAGAGGAATACGCAACGCGAGCAGGGTGGTTGTATAATGCAGCGATGTCACCACCAACCTGTTTCGACCTACCTCTTCCTTCCCTTCCAACCACCAACCCTTCACCATCCTCAACATGTCGATAAAGGGTCACTGCAGACACAACCCGGTTTTCCTTTTGCTAAGAACAGGGGGAGAGAGAAGGAGAGAGAGCGAAAGGAGGGTGTTAAGGGAAAATATAAACGCGGGTAAAAGGGAACAAATAAGTACAAAATTAATTTAATACCATAATAGCGTAACAATGGAAATTTGCGAAGGGAAAAGTCGCCAACGTGGTATTTCCTGGCAAGAAAAATATTCAGCTCCTCCATTTATCTTGATTAAATACGCAAATTTAACATGTAGTCAGTACAAACGTAAGGGGGAAAACACTATAGGCCATCGCCATCAGTGTTTCTAGCTGGCCCTGTAAGTAGTAATTACTTCAGCGTACCCTCACGTAAGGTAAAATTAAGTTTTTTTTTAAAGCGTGTTGGGTGCCCCAAAATCCTTATATGTAGAAGCTGCATAGATCTTCAAAAATTCATTTCATTTCGCGCAAACGTTTTTCGCGAAAATTAACTCAAGTGGTGAACGTTAACGATCTATAAAAATACGTGTAAAAAATTTTCTATCTGAAATTTTCCTGCTTGCAAATTATATATATACAACGTGGACCAGAAGTCATGTCCTAAACTCCAGGAGGTGATTCCCTATAGAAAATAAGGTGAGGTATGCATTGAAAACACTATCATGTGATGAATGTTAAGGGTGTTGAAAATCGAATTTTGAAAATCATAGATGTAAATATTGCAGGAAGTACTTGAGATGGAGGGGCCAAAATCGGAATAGCTTTTCATGAACTGGAGATCGTAAATCTGTGTATATTTGGTTGGTCAAGTCGTTCCCCTTCATAGCCCTCTTTTCGCGATAAAGGCGGTAAAAAAAAGTTGAGCCACATTATGACCCATCATGGTGCAGTGAAGACAAAAGATCCTCTCACCCGAACTTGCTCCGGTTAACTGTTTTCTAGAAAACGCCACTCAAAATGTTGAAGGTGTGGTGTAGCCCTGCGGGGGTAGGCAACATATCTGTCACCCGCTCCACGCTACGTGGATGTACTTCCACGTGTAATGGTTAATGTAAATGACAACAGGCGTCGGGATCAAGGAACGGAGTGGAGATAGGAGTATTGCATGACACATGAGAACGTAGTACGTGTTTATTTATAGCGTAATTTACAACAACTGTTGGAATTGCTGTCCCACAACTTCAATAAACAAACGGCAACGGCGGATCAGGTTGGCCTCCTTTCATAAATATCTGGTATGGCGCGTACAGAATCAAATGCGGCTACCACACGTGCGACCGCCCTCACTAGCCACAGGCGTCTCGTAGACCAGGGAGTTGACATGGCTATATAAAAATAAACCCAATGAAGTCAGGTCTGGAGATCAGGCCTGCCAAAAGATGGGTCAACTTCTGCCAATCCAGCGGCCTAGAAATGTTACGTCAAGATGGCGGCGTATGGCAGCAGGAAAATGTGGTGATACCCTATCATGCTGAAACCACATAGTGTGGCGAATGGCTAGAGGCACTTCTTTCAGCAACTCCGGCAATACCTCCTGAAGGAACGCCAGGTAGCGGTCTGCATTGAGGCGGTCGGGTAGCAAATAATGCCCCAACAAGTGATTGTTGACAATGCCGTCCCACATGTTGACACTGTAGCGCACTTGGTTGCCCATGGGGTGCGTGTGGTGGGGATTAGCGTGCGCCCAGACGTGGCTGTTCCTTTTGTTGAAGATTACTTTCCTGGTCAAATGGGTCTCATCTGTGAAGAGCACAGTCAATGTGAGTTTGGACGTACATTGTTTTTTTTTTGGAGAAACCATTCGCAGAATGTAACACTTGGTGCATAATCACGTTCGCTAAAAGCGTGTATATTCCTTGCGTGGTAGGGGTGCATACGGTTCTCGTGTAGAACTCACAGTATCGTTGAATGGCCAACATCCACACCGTGGCCAACTGCCCGTGAGCTAACAGACAGTTCCTGCCGCACACAACGAAGCACGTCCTCGTAAAATGCTGCCGTTTGCCATGTCCGTGGTGCTCCATCATTCGGTCTCGTAAATATCATTGATCCTTCGTCCCGCAGTCATTTTTGGAGCCGTACAAATGTCGCGCGGAAGGGTTCACGTTGCCGGTACAGCTCTACTGCTTGCCTTGCATTCGTGTTAGCTGCTGCGTACACGAGATGCATATCGGTATAATTTTTCATGTTTCCACAACCAGCTGCAGGCACATACAGACTTGCCAGCAGCCAAGGCCACCTCTTCGCAAGGACCAAGCATATCCTCACATTTTTTCTCCGCCACTTGCGTAGCGTAGGTGGCAAATGGGTTGCCTACCCGCGCAGGGCTAAACCGCACGTTCATAATTTTGAGGGGCGTTTTCTCGAAAACTGTTCACCAGAGCGAGTTCGAACGAGATGACCTTTTGTCTTAATTGTGCCATGCTGTGTCATAATGTGATTCGACTTTTTCTTTACCGCCTAGTGTTCTAAAGTTACCCGCGAAAAGAGGTTTACTACCTCTACTTACGCAATGAAGAGAGACAATTTGACCAAGTAAATTTACACAAATTTACGTTCTCCGATTCGTGAACTACAATTCGGATTTTGGTTTCTCTATCTCCAGAATATCTTGCAATGTTTACATTTCTGCATTTCAAAATTTGATTTTCAACACCGCGTACCGCCCTTAATATTCACCACATGATATTGTAGTCAATATATTTCTGACTTTATTTTCCACAAGGAATCGCCTCCTGGCGTTTCGGACATGAATTCTGGTCCACGTTGTATAAACTGGCAAAGAAGATAAATAATCACTAGTACTTAGAACAAGAGTAAATACATGTTTACTGCTTTGCTAAAAATTTAAAAAGAAACTAAGTATAGTAGTAAATGTAAATGTTTTTAGTTTGTTAAAAATATGATCCGAAATGTTTTTGTAAGTATCTTTCAGAACTGGTGGCAGCCCAGTAATTCAACAGAAGTTTATCTTGACTTCGCTAACAGCTGTCTGCTCTTTGAAACATGAGTTCCTCGTGCATATATGACCACTTTGGCACATGCATCATGCATCAGGATTCAGGAACCGCCTGCCATCTTGGTAGGCGCGGCGGCCATGTTGGTCGGTGCCATCCGCCATCTTGGTAGGCGTCACAGCCAGGGTTCGATGCCATGTTGGATGTTGGTCCCCCACTTTTCCCTCAAAATTGCCTATTCAGCATTCGAAAAAGCCTGTTTTGTAACCACAATTTTTTTTCCTCCCCCTCCCCTCCCTAATTCACTAACCAAATTTTCAAAAATTTATGAAAAAAGTGCTTGCTCCTCACTGTGGTTGAATGTCCCCTCAATGTGAGTGAGGTACCCCGAAAATCAGCCACAATGGGGAATCTAAGGAATCAATAAATAACATTATTTAAAAAAAAAAATTTAAATATGAATTTTAATATATTTTTGTAATAGAAAATGTTAAAGGGTTACGTATAGAGTGTTGTATATCACCGGACTCGTATTTTCAAGGCGCATACAATAGTGTTGTCATAACGATTATGTAAGCCAATGTCAGGACCAACATATTGGATTCAAGAGGTATGCCCCTACCCACCAATAATCAAATCTCAGTACCATCGCCCACCCTACCAATACCCTGTCTCCACCACCACCAATAACATCACCACACCAAACAACAACACCCAACCACTCACCAAACAACAAAACCCAACCCCTCACCTTACACCACCCCCCTCAACATCCCTCGCCAACCCTCGCCATTTCGCAC
>NQII01005216.1:64418-98475 GCA_002778355.1 Clitarchus hookeri | reverse complement strand
TGTTTTCGACCACCCACCAACAAATCAACCACACACCAACAAATCAACCCCCCTTCCCCAACCAATAAACTACCCCACTCCTTTCGCAAACCAACACCCCCTGGCCTACAAAATTATAATAATCGAGAACCATGTAATGTCATAACCCTGCTCACCCAGTCATAAAAATCTATCATACCACATAACAATATTTAATTTTGTTTTTGTGTATTATGCATACCATATATATATAATATCATATCAACATTACGTTTTTGGTTTAGTGCATACCGTCAATAACGACAACCTCAAGAACTACTCCGAATATAATATTTTGTATTCAAAAATTCATAGTAAATTTATTATTGTTTGCATTTTAAGTACATTTAAGGTAAGTAAGCGATGCATCATAGAGCTCGTATTCTTTCCACAGTTGGGTCTGTATCTTAACTCATAGTATGTCGAGATTTTCGCAAGTCAGATTTTAAGCAAGCGAATACTTATAGGCATATGCGATACTAATTTTAAATTTCTTAGGGCCAGGCTCGGGAAATTCAGTTTGCTAGCATCATTTCTAGCTCCAAGAAAATATGCATGTATAAGTCCAATGATCATTTATAGACATAGAAATTAAATAAATTTAAAACAATATCAACATAATTTTTTCAAAATTATCTTGTAATTAGTGAAGAAAATATTTATATTTTAAAATTTTGAAATAATTTTTTGATTTTTTAAATTTAATTAAAATTTATTACTACAAAATTATTTATGTTCGTTTACGTAAAGCCTGCATCCGTATAAACAACACCTTCAGTTATAATTCGTTAACTACGAAAGTAACTATACTGGTACACGTGAACTTCGTGCCGCCATACAGTAAGCTTGAAGGCAAAGTTCTTGCAGCAGAAGCGACACCCGTAATTCACTGAAAGTTCCGTAGATAATAAAATAACGGTCCCAGATGGTTCGACTGTCATCATATCAGAAGGACCAGGAACCATGGATGAAGAAGTCTTCGTGGAAAAAGACGTTACTCCTGGTGATGTGCCAGGTTCATCGTTCATACTGGTCGCAGTAGATTTTGGTAGTTGATGCATATGATCGAAATCACAGTCCATCACTTCGCCGACGGAGACCGCAAGAACCCTCTATTGCAGATGGGCACCGAGGCGTCAATGAGGCATGCACTTTAACTTTGTATGATCTTACATGTTTACAGTAAGCCTCATTGCGGTAGAAAAGCGACCCACACCATAAGCAAAGATAATTAATGTGGTTGGGATTGTTCATACAGCCACGAAATTAATTTTACCGTGAGGTGTGTTCATGCGAAAATACCTTCTCGCAGTAGCAGCAGGGATAACTCTTCTCCGAATGTGGCTAAACAGGCGACGTCCCGATCTCTGTCGGAGACAGGTCAGCCAAAGAACTGGATGGTACAGCCGAAGAAACAAATGTTGCAGTAAGAAATGGTGCTGTCATTTCGTCCGAAGTTGCAGTTAACCCCACTGAAAATGTCTCAACCAAAGAAGTAGATGGCACTGTCAACCGCATGCCTGAAAATGGCAATGGTGGTACTGTTGCTGCATGCGTCCCATCAGAATAACTCGATGGTGCTTCTGCTGGACACACGACCAACGTCTCTCTGATATTTAGGGCAGGTACCGTCACATGCTGCGACGATCTGGAACTCACCAAAACTTATATCAAACTAAGCTCAAAAAAATGAACCCAGCTGCCTACATATCTGCCAATGACATCATAGAAATATTACGATGCGTCGTGGGAGGTGAAGGCACATTAACTGTTGCACCTGGTAATAAGTTGACGAGTACAGCATTCGTTCTCGTCTTAGGCATTGACAATATGAGGAGGTATAACTACGAAACGATGTTACCGTTGTCATTCGCACCGACAATGGATGTTGAAGCAAAACCCAGATATAAACTTCTTCCCAGCACTGCGGGCGCCTTAAAGGTATAAGTATTACTGATATGTAGGCTTCTCGCATACCTAGAACCCTTTTGTTATATATTTATTATGAAAACCTAATGTAAATTGAGATACAGAGAGTTGTGGATAATATTTATTATGTGTAATCGTCCTCGATGATGGGTAGACGATCATATTTGTTCTTAGCTACAGATAATCCACACTATCAAGTGTCCAGCCAGAGCCCTACAATTGAATTTCTTCCTCCTCGCGGTATACCTTCTATATACTTTTTTCAATACTGGCTTCGATGTCATCCGCATTACACTCAGGTATGTTCTAGGTCTTGTTTGCTTTCCTTTGTACCCATCTGGTTTACTATAGTTATATTCCAACCATATATTATATTTCTCACCTCCGTATTTTTCCACCTCGTATGTAAGTTGTTTTATTAAATTTGGTTTCTTATATACCAAAAATGACCACCATTTCTCGTCGAAATCATCGGATTTGGAGCAACATATGTTTTCAAAATACCTCTGATTGCTGATTCTTTCAGGAAAAACCATTTATATTCAGCTTACTCTCTAAAGTTTCGTTGCATGATCGGGTGATTTGCTAGGTATAACTACTAATCGCGGGTCGAAGTTGCAATGGGTTACCGTTGAGTTACAGGTAGGAAGGATGAACAGCTGGACCTATATCATAGGATGGTGCAACCATTTCACACTGCTTCAGATAGCCCTTTCAGCCGGTCGGTTCGAGTAAACTGTTAAGAGCACTTCTCACAACGATATAGCATACGTATGGAACTCCTTACACATGCGTTGTTCTTATTCCTTCGTTCTTCACTAGCATTTGCGACAGTTTTGTTGTAGTGGTTTCGTGGAAGGAATCAACGATCTGCCGACGACATTCGCAGCTGAAGTTTTTCTGCTTCGATGATTCTCCAGTGTGTGTAGCGCCAGTTGCCATCCCAGTACATCTCCGATGCAATGTTGGCAGATAACGCTTAGCAGGCAGTGAAGGTAGACTAGTACAATTTTTGAGAAACCCTTTCAGGTTGCCACTTTGTAGACCAAAATGGGATTTGTATTTTTCACATGCAGAAGAAACATGCTCCACATTTCGAATACAGATGGCTTCATGTTGCCGAGCATTGCTGCTTTCAGAAAATTTATTTTCACAGTAACGAAACATTGTTCTGGAATTCGTTCCATCTAGGGTCGAGACGATACTACCCTCTTCGCAGTTCGTACATCTGATGCATCCAGTCCCGGTGTACCTCTATAAAGAAGCCGTCGAAATGTAGCTCCTCATTTAAGTAAATAATCTAAAAGATAAACAGTACAAAAAAATATGCGATGTAATATAAAGTGAGAGGCTTAAAATACCATAGCAAACAAGATTTCGAGAAGAATGCGAAACAATTTTATATTTTAACCTCAAGAAGCAACATTAAAAATGCCGATCCAAAGGTCACATGTTTAAACAAAGAAACTGGTGTGGTGGGGAGGGGGGAAATATCCTAGTGCACCCTCGACATGAAATTACACAAGATTATGAAGAAACCTTCCAAATAATCAATTCGTGAAAAGTTCAGTATTACAAATATCAGTAAAATATACATATTAAATATTAGCACCCTAACCGATTCATAAAATCGATTCATAAAATATTCAGGAAATAAACCGGTGGGGAAAAAACCAAAACAATTAAATAAATATACGAAGCCAAGACCGTAACATCTATCCATCCTAATCCTGATTCGTACCATGTTTGGGATGAATATAACGCCATGTAAAAATAAAATCATACTCGAAATTTAAATATAAAAATACATGCACTGTTAAATAAAGACACAAATCGTCACACCTATCACAATTCATATCACGAGTTCCCCCAATTGCTTTAAGCAGCCCAAGTATTGCTTTCGCATTCCACTCATATAATACAAGTCCGTTACCAGAGAGAATTAATCTTATCAAATTGCTACAGTACATATTCAAGAATTTACATTCACCATCATTTTAATATTGTTTGCACCTGCAATTCGTGCAGTACCCTTATATGATGCGACGAACCATATATGGATAAAGACAACCTTGTGGAAGAAAGGAACCTTTCATTTATGTAAAAATATTCGGAAAAATAACGCAAATGCCTAAAAATAATATACCAACATTAAAATCGATAATACAAATCCCCTTCCCTTTAATATCGAATGCATAATTTTGAGTCTACGTGACGATGGGTCTTCCACATTTTGTTTCCGGCAGTAGGTGATATTTCCCAGCGAATGAAGATATCACAAGGTAAGATTCAAGTTCAGAATTTAATAAAGTTCATACCTTCAAATTCTCGGAAACATATTTTTCCACCCTCGGCCATTCAATGGACCGCGGACATATGTATATCTCTATCAGTCATAAAAATTTGTCGATGCAGGTATGCAAACTGAGCTCATATATTCCTTCCATAATATTACATGCATGATAGCAAAAAAACTGTGTACTAACCTATCATGATCTGTTTCCCACCTTCAAATGCAAATCATCATGTCTAAGCTAATGGTACGTGTACATACACGCGAAGCCCCAAATCATGGCATGTACGCAAAATACAGTAATATGTAAAATGGGCTGCGAATCACATCGTGACGGCCACGAAGCTCCACCCCAACGAAATATGTATTACTTACTGCGAAAAAAAAATTCCACCATCCGAAACAACGTATGAAAATTAAATTTGCGATTCAGCACCAATAGAAAAATGTCTCCCTGAGCATGGAAGAACAACGAAAAAATTCACAGCTTGATGCATATATGGTGACTTGAATCAATTTGGTATTTGGAATACCTGACAGAAAATAATCTCAGCTCAAATATGTTACGGATCCCCGATTTCTCAAAGATGAACGAAAGTGGGTAATGCTTCAGACAAGAATATTTCCATTTCCATTTCCATAGCCTCATGCACTGTAAATTTATCGAATTCCCCCCACTTCTCCAATTACACTTCATAGCTCGACCAATCAATCGCTGTTGTGCGACTCCTTCCACTACCTACAGATCTGCAGTTGAGGAGAATGGAGCATTCTCTTCAACTTCAACCCATCACCTCCCTTCATCTGCAGTGCCCCCTGCAGTTCACTGGGAACTCATTTTTTCAGTATCTACCACCAGAGCTCACCCATGTTGCACACATCCCAGACCCCGCCCCCTTCAAGGGTTAAATCCTTCTATATCCACTCCATTGCCCGCATATACCAGCGTATAAAATGCCACGGGATTCAGCCTTCCGCTTGTTGCTGCCGTCCTCATCACCTGCTTGCCTTAGATTATACAGTTTATTTTCGTATGGAGATTTAAAATATGTTTATGTGCTGTCCCAGTGAACAGAATATAATTTCGGCGATCGTCGCGCACGGGAGGCTACGCAGGATCGAGAACCTCGATATAGAAAAAGAACTGGACTTTCTAGCGAAAGAGTACCTGTTGGCGTACAAACACCACGAAGTTCGGTACGTGTACAAGAGACTTCCAGCCTACCTACAGCAGGATGAAGATATTCGCGACTATCTACCATGCAGGGAGTGCTTCGACAGTTGCATCACGTCTGTTCTGGACACTCTTCATTACCGCGCTTGGTGCAGGTGCGACTTAGTGCGGCAGCAGCCGCCACCGCCACAGGGTGCACCATCCTATGATATAGGTCTAGCTGTTCATCCTTCCTACCTTTAATTCAACGGTAAGGCTTGCCCCCATTGCAACTTCGACCCGCTATCAAAAGCTACACCAAGCAATTCACCTGACTATGCTTCGCAACCTAAAAAAGTAAGATAAATAAGAATGGATTTTTTTTCTGAAGGAATCAGAAACCAGCGGTTTTTCGAAAACGTATGTTGGTCCAAAACCGATGACTTCGACGAAAGCTGTTGCAAATTTTTGCTATGTATGAAACAGAATTTAATATAACAACTTACATACAAGAGGGAAAAATACGGATGTGTGAATATTATATATGGTTGTAATGTAGCTATAGTAAACCAGTGGTATACANCGGATGTGTGAATATTATATATGGTTGTAATGTAGCTATAGTAAACCAGTGGTATACAAAAAAGCAATCAAAGACCAGTAACTTATCTGAGTGTAATGAGGATGAAGTCGAAGACGGTGTTGAGAAAAGTATAAAGAAGGTGTACCGCAAGGAGGAACAAATGGTATTGTAGGGTTCTTGTTGGACACTCAATTCGGTAGAACATCTGTGGCTGAGAAGAAATGCGATCGGTCCACCCATCATNTGTAGGGTTCTTGTTGGACACTCAATTCGGTAGAACATCTGTGGCTGAGAAGAAATGCGATCGGTCCACCCATCATCGATGTGATTTTACGCATTAAATATTATTCACTTTGTACTGTATCAAAATTTACATTAGGTTTTCACAATAAATATATAACAAAAGGGTCCTAGGTATGCGAGAAGCCTACATATCAGTAATACTTATACCTTTAAGGCGCCCGCAGTGCTGGGAAGAAGTTTATANCTAGGTATGCGAGAAGCCTACATATCAGTAATACTTATACCTTTAAGGCGCCCGCAGTGCTGGGAAGAAGTTTATATCTGGGTTTTGCTTCAACATCCATTGTCGGTGCGAATGACAACGGTAACATCGTTTCGTAGTTATACCTCCTCATATTGTCAATGCCTAAGACGAGAACGAATGCTGTACTCGTCAACTTATTACCAGGTGCAACAGTTAATGTGCCTTCACCTCCCACGACGCATCGTAATATTTCTATGATGTCATTGGCAGATATGTAGGCAGCTGGGTTCATTTTTTTGAGCTTAGTTTGATATAAGTTTTGGTGAGTTCCAGATCGTCGCAGCATGTGACGGTACCTGCCCTAAATATCAGAGAGACGTTGGTCGTGTGTCCAGCAGAAGCACCATCGAGTTATTCTGATGGGACGCATGCAGCAACAGTACCACCATTGCCATTTTCAGGCATGCGGTTGACAGTGCCATCTACTTCTTTGGTTGAGACATTTTCAGTGGGGTTAACTGCAACTTCGGACGAAATGACAGCACCATTTCTTACTGCAACATTTGTTTCTTCGGCTGTACCATCCAGTTCTTTGGCTGACCTGTCTCCGACAGAGATCGGGACGTCGCCTGTTTAGCCACATTCGGAGAAGAGTTATCCCTGCTGCTACTGCGAGAAGGTATTTTCGCATGAACACACCTCACGGTAAAATTAATTTCGTGGCTGTATGAACAATCCCAACCACATTAATTATCTTTGCTTATGGTGTGGGTCGCTTTTCTACCGCAATGAGGCTTACTGTAAACATGTAAGATCATACAAAGTTAAAGTGCATGCCTCATTGACGCCTCGGTGCCCATCTGCAATAGAGGGTTCTTGCGGTCTCCGTCGGCGAAGTGATGGACNGTGCATGCCTCATTGACGCCTCGGTGCCCATCTGCAATAGAGGGTTCTTGCGGTCTCCGTCGGCGAAGTGATGGACGGTGATTTCGATCATATGCATCAACTACCAAAATCTGCTGCGACCAGTATTNTTCGATCATATGCATCAACTACCAAAATCTGCTGCGACCAGTATTAACGATGAACCTGGCACATCACCAGGAGTAACGTCTTTTTCCACGAAGACTTCTTCATCCATGGTTCCTGGTCCTTCTGATATGATGACAGTCGAACCATCTGGGACCGTTATTTTATTATCTACGGAACTTTCAGTGAATTACGGGTGTCGCTTCTGCTGCAAGAACTTTGCCTTCAAGCTTACTGTATGGCGGCACGAAGTTCACGTGTACCAGTATAGTTACTTTCGTAGTTAACGAATTATAACTGAAGGTGTTGTTTATACGGATGCAGGCTTTACGTAAACGAACATAAATAATTTTGTAGTAATAAATTTTAATTAAATTTAAAAAATCAAAACATTTTTTCAAAATTTTAAAATATAAATATTTTCTTCACTAATTACAAGATAATTTTTAAAAAATTATGTTGATATTGTTTTAAATTTATTTAATTTCTATGTCTATAAATGATCATTGGGCTTATACATGCATATTTTCTTGGAGCTAGAAATGATGCTAGCAAACTGAATTTCCCGAGCCTGGCCCTAAGAAATTTAAAATTAGTATCGCATATGCCTATAAATATTCGCTTGCTTACAATCTGACTTACGAANACAAGATAATTTTGAAAAAATTATGTTGATATTGTTTTAAATTTATTTAATTTCTATGTCTATAAATGATCATTGGGCTTATGCATGCATATTTTCTTGTAGCTAGAAATGATGCTAGCAAACTGAATTTCCCGATCCTGGCCCTAAGAAATTTAAAATTAGTATCGCATATGCCTATAAATATTCGCTTGCTTACAATCTGACTTACGAANGCCTGGCCCTAAGAAATTTAAAATTAGTATCGCATATGCCTATAAATATTCGCTTGCTTACAATCTGACTTACGAAAATCTCGACATACTATGAGTTAAGTTACAGACCCAACTGTGGAAAGAATACGAGCTCTATGATGCATCGCTTACTTATCTTAAATGTACTTAAAATGCAAACAATAATAAATTTACTATGAATTTCTGAATACAAAATATTATATTCGGTATAGTTCTTGAGGTTATCGTTATTGACGATATGAACTAAACCAAGATTGCAATGTTTATAAGATAATGAAAAAAATATATACGGTATGGATAATTGACAAAAACCAAAATTAAATATTGGAATGAGGAAATGAGTTATGATCCAATTTTATGAATGTGTGGCTGGTTGAGCTGGTTTATGACATTACATGATCCTCGATTTTTAATGTTTTGATGAAAACGGGGTGTGAGAAGTTTGGCGAGGGGTTGGTAAGGGTTGTGTGAGGTCCGTGTTGGTATATGTGAGATGTGGTGAGGGTATGCTAGTGGTTTTGTTTGGCGAGGGGGGAGGAAGTTTGTCGCAGAGGTTTGGTGAGGGGGTGAGGTGAGTGTAGTTGTTGTCTTGGGGGAGGGGAAGTGGTGAGTGAGGGTGGTGACTATGAGGAGAGGCAGGGGAGAGGCTGGTGTGGGGTGAGGGCTTGGGGTTGGGAGTTTGATTAGGGGATGAGTGGTGGTGTGTGCTAATTTTTACAATTTTTTTTTTGTTACAGATATTTGTGATTGAGGAGGGGTGTTGGTAAGGTGGAATATGGTACAGAGTTTTGATGCATACCTCTTTAATCCAATATGTTAAATTCATATTTAAAAAAATTATTTTATTTTATTGACTCCTCAGATTCCCTGTTGTGGCTGATTTTCGGGGTACCTCAGCCACATTGAGGAGACAGCCACGCTGTGGAGCAAGCACTTTTTTTTCACACATATTTTCAAAGTAAGTACGTTTTGGGGGGGGGAGAAAAGAGAACTTTTGGCCACAAAACATGCTTTTTTAGAAGCTGAAAGGGCAATTTTGAGGGCAATACCGGGGGACGAACATCCAACATTGCATCAAGTCCTGGCTTTGACACCTACCAAGATGGTGGACGGCATCGACCAACATGGCCACTGGCNCAATACCGGGGGACGAACATCCAACATTGCATCAAGTCCTGGCTTTGACACCTACCAAGATGGTGGACGGCATCGACCAACATGGCCACTGGCCGCGCCTAACAAGATGGCAGGTGTATCCCGGATTCTCATGCATGATGCATGCGCCAAAGCCGCTATATATACACTACTCTTGACAAACATGAAAACGAATTCGCAGGTACTTTAAAAAAATATTTCTTTCGAACATTTCTCTACGTTGTAACCGCTGTTACCGTTCATAATTTGTTTTAGACCCAAGAGACTTCAGTCCATCTGCATTTAATTTAAAAATGGTATCCCAAAGTGTTTGAAATATAATTGNCATCCAACATGGCATCGAGTCCTGGCTTTGACACCTACCAAGATGGTGGACGGCATCGACCAACATGGCCACTGGCTGCGCCTAACAAGATGGCAGGTGTATCCCGGATCCTCATGCATGATGCATGCGCCAAAGCCGCTATATATACACTACTCTTGACAAACATGAAAACGAATTCGCAGGTACTTTAAAAAAATATTTCTTTCGAACATTTCTCTACGTTGTAACCGCTGTTACCGTTCATAATTTATTTTAGACCCAAGAGACTTCAGTCCATCTGCATTTAATTTAAAAATGGTATCCCAAAGTGTTTGAAATATAATTGNATTTTAGACCCAAGAGACTTCAGTCCATCTGCATTTAATTTAAAAATGGTATCCCAAAGTGTTTGAAATATAATTGGGAATTTTATTGGTGTTAAGTAATGTGAAGCTACCCTGCTATTATTTGTCTCAATTAGATAGAAACATGTTAGTTTGAATTTTAGTAGTTATTCATTTTCTATAATAAGTTTTGGTTTATATTCATTATATGATAGCCTTCCTATGTCATGTTCCACAAATTTCACACAATGCTGGGATTTGCTGCGAGATATCACAATCACATTACTTTCGACTTTATGGCTTCATTTGTGCAATACAAAATGACATGACATGGACGTTAAAATAAACAAACTGTATACAAACATGCAACATCAAAACCGAACAAAAATAGTTTCCTAACAACGCCGCTGACAAAATTGGAATGAACCACAGCTTTGCCTAAAGAAATGAATTCGTAGGTAGTAAGTGTCGTGGACGTTGCAGTGATATTCGCAGGACATTACGAAAAACCGTCTAAAAATCCTTTGTTAAGTGCTGCAACAGTGTTTTACCGAATAAATCCAATATAGTCCGCGCTATTTAACAGAAAATCTACACAATTATGGAGATAAATTAATTATTTATGAGGCAAGACACCGCGCCACGTATTTGCACGAAACACGCCACAGCATTTTTAAGTGTCTCACGAACACCACTCTTGGCATACGCAAAATGCACCACAAGGTTGTGAAACCCAGCCAAATGAGACATTCGTTCATTACAGCATTGAAACTGCTTTTAACTTACTGTATTTAAACTTTTCTATAGATACCAAAGCTAAGTGATATCTTGTCTGTAATAGAATCACAGTTTGTTTGTACAAAGTAAGAAAGGGAAAGTTTATATTTATTTTGGCTGAATTATCGTACTCTTATGTGCAAGTAAAAATAGTTTGGTAATAGTTTCGATGTGTAAAATAGCTGTGTTCGTAATAACGTTTTAATATTTTCTGCCTCCCAGATCTGTAATTTTTGGAGATAGTGCGAATTGTTGTATTCAAAAAATATTTTACGTATTTGGAGATTTAACATTACCTCCTGATGTTTCTTTTTATGTAGTAAAATTTATTTTTACCGCATGCGATATAAGATAAATACAATACTTTATCATCATTCCGCGGGTTCGGAAATCCGCCATTATATGTCAGCCACTTAATTTTACATCTCCCATACTAGGCCTACATCATGTACACACGTTCCGCATTGTGGACAGATGTGAAGATAGCAGTGTTAATAGGTCTTATAATCGAGCGTAGCCTTCACTGGTAGGGACTAGAAACCCTCCATCGTATCACCCTAACTTAAAATTATTCTAATAGGCTGCTTCCGCAGACGCTATGAATTTTTAACAAATGCCGGGTAGCTGCTGAAGGGGGAGATAGCGATATTTCTTACAGAACGCTCAGAATGCTTCCCCGACGTACATTCGTGGCTTCAATAATTACATGAATAAACTGCATGTTTGATGCTTTTGTGTCACGAACGTGAGACAGGAAAGGGGACAGCCTATACTTTAGTGCAATAAAAACTCCTTTATAAGTTAAATTCGATCACTGACAACAATGGGTCTATGGAGAGGGTGAGTTTCAAAAGGCTTCCCGGGCGTTATAAGTGCGCTTCATGTTTTGTTTCATGGTCACTGGTTAAAACTAAAGTTCTAAGGTTTATTTTTAAAAAATATGCCCCTTCAACGAAGTAAAGCTTTTAGTTAAGTGGGAGCATTTTTAAGAAACCTTCCATTTGTTGAGCGAAGACTCACAAATACGCCACATCTGNAGCTTTTAGTTAAGTGGGAGCATTTTTAAGAAACCTTCCATTTGTTGAGCGAAGACTCACAAATACGCCACATCTGCTGAGCGAAGACTCACAAATACGCCACATCTGTTGAGCGAAGACTCACAAATACGCCACAGTTTTTGAACTTCGTTNCTGAGCGAAGACTCACAAATACGCCACATCTGTTGAGCGAAGACTCACAAATACGCCACAGTTTTTGAACTTCGTTGTTTAGTTTAAACCTATGACCGTTTTAAACAGCATTTGCGTTGCAAAAAAACATTTTTCCTAATGTATAGGTATTTATAAAGTAGCCCTTTCCTAGTATTTAAATGTGTATTACATCAATGTATTTAGAAAATAAATTAAACAATGAATTCAAAACTCTAAACATTTAAATGCTTTTCAAGCAGTTTGTCTTTAGTTATATCTAACCAAAATCATTACCTATTTCATTACTTTAAAGTAAAAATAATGCTATGAAAGTACGGCTTTCTTGCATTGTAAATTTCTTTATTAGTTACTGAATTTCAAAACTATATCGTAACCTTCACCTGATATAACAAGTATTCCAATATTGATTTTAAGATGTCTAAAATAACTTATTTCTCTATTTGAACTAGTGTGAATGGATAGATTTTAAAGCTCATTGTAAAAAATAAATACGTAGGATATATTAAATATAAATCAAAATCAGATATAGTTAGATTTATTTCTAATGTTATCATTGAAAAAAATATCTTGCACGAAGTGATCCAATTCTTCTTTATTTAAAAAAAAACTGTTCTCATACTGAACTGAAATCTCTGGCAAAGAAAATATTAAATAAATGAATATGGATTCTCAGCAGGAAATCTTTTCCAAAGATTACACTGTGTAATTAAGAAGGAAAATCGTTCTACAAATATTCATGATGATGTTTCTGCTAAAAAAAATGAAACATTTAATGTTTCATTTTTTAAAGTTAATGACAAAGAGGTCCATAAAATATATAAAAAAATAAAAGGAAACAAACTGACATTTGATCATGATTGTTAACATATGAAATCAATAATGAATACAATTATAAAACTCCTTATGAATTTCTAGAATCAACTAAAACATAGATTATTTCATGAATTAAAAATATTTCATGTTTTACTAATGAAAAAATCAAAGCACATTAATGTAATTGCTCTGAAAGTAAATCAATATTCAGAATTTCATTTAATAATAAGAAAAGTAATCAATACATGTAATTTAGAATTTAAAATGCGATGTTATAGATCACCAAATTTAGATGACATTTTTAATAATATTTTTAATAAAAATTTCAGAAAAAAATGAATTATTGTTAAGCATGAGGCTCAGGCTGGTCATTGTATTCAGTAAATAATTTTGCACTATGTGTTAATATATACACTATATTGAATGATTCGTCATACATTAAATTGCCAAATTAAAGGAAAGAAAACTTGTGTCAACGCAATAATAATAATGTTCTATTTATTATATAATATCAGCTTTATATCCACCAACAGATTAGGTTAACCGAGTTCCAAAGTATTAAAATGTTGGCCCAGAAATTGACAAAGTATTAAGAAATTTTGAAATGCGAATGAAAATTTATGACATGCCTAAATTTTAGAAGAAAGTTGTATTTTCCAAACATGTTTATTATTTTGATAAAACAATAAATATTTATCTTTTTTGTAATTGGTTATTTTTAATGGGTAAATACACAACTTTTTATACTCTACATATGAAGAAACTAGCCGTTACTGTTTGATCAGGAATTTGCCTTAGTTGATATCAGCACAAATTAGTAAACATAATGGACAAATATTTCCTTGCAATCGATATTTAATATTTTTCTGCAAAGAAAAATTAAATAAACATGAAGAATATTACTCAGAAAGTATAGCAGTAAGAATAAAAATAGCAAACTTTGGAAAAAAATAAGTATATTTATTTACATTCATTAAGAATTCCCATTGTAATATACACAGATTTCGAATGTTAGTTATGAAATATGGTCACTTGTGAACCAAACAATGAAAATACATATATAATGAAAAATTTGCATGAACAAATCAGTTTCATATTACACGAGGGCCGATTCAGAAGTCTACTACAGAACTATTCATTATCTCCCGAAAATTATCTAACACAGGAAATGTATTACGTAAAGGTGAAAGTATACGACAAGTACGTTTTAATGATGACACCACCCACGTTGAACTGCTGTTGCCGTCAGATGGGATATGAGTGCATCCATCCTGCAGTGAACACGTTACCTATGCCAGTTGTCGGATGAGCGAAATGGACGTAACTAAAGTCGAACAGCGTGTGTACATCAAGATAGCCGTATGCCGCAGCCACAAACACGAATGTCATGCAGAGCTTCGGGAAGCATTGGGTATACCCTACCGTACAGCGGCAAGTTGGGAAGAGGCCTTCAAACAGGGAAGTGATTCAACAGCTGACCTACCTCGTAGTGGACGTGCTCTATCAGCTGACCACGACGTACGAGTGGCTGTGGTCGATCAGTGCCTAATGGACGACACTCGTTGTACTATTATGTAATTTGCCCAGCATAAAGGTATTCCTATGTCATCAGTGCGCCAAATTTTATGGCGGGACTTAAATGTACGGAAGTTTTGTGCCAAGTGGATGCAACATCACTTAACTGAGGTAGAGAAGTGGACCCGATATGAGACATGACGTATCAGTCTGGAACACTTTCACTGTGAAGGTAATGGCATGCTAAACCGCATCATTGCAATTGATTAAACATGGGCACGAGCATACGAACCCGAATTGAAGCGACAGTCCAATTAATGGCGTCATCCTTTATCACCCATGGCGACACAAGGTATGGCAAAAGACGACACCCACAAAGCTGATGACAATTTTGGCATATGACAGTCGAGGTGTTTTAGTGTGTCATCCAGTTCGTGAGGGCTGTACTGTAAATGCACAGTACTACCTGTAATTTCTGGGGTACCATCTTTGTCGTGCAGTTCGAGAGAAACGTCCTGAACTGTTAGACAATGCAATATATTTACATGACAATAATAGACCTCAAAGAGCAGGTAGCGTTACACTTGTTTACAGCGTTGACGATGGCAGGTGTTGCCACACCCTCTCTATTCCCCCGATCTAGTTCGTATGACTACGATCTTATTCCCAAAGTGAAGAGGCCATTGCATTGTAAACGCATTGCCAACAAACAAGACATCGTCACAGCATTTGGACGAAAGGTAGTGTACATTGGCAGATCTCATGCACCCGCTACCATTTTCCTGTCTACTTCATCGCTGCCAACGAACCGTGGACCACCTCGGAGACTACTTTGAAGGTTATTAAACAGCTTCCACATGTAGGATATGTACCCTTTCAAATAAATGTGTACAAGGTGTACGAGAATAAATCAAACAGTGATTTCAAGCAGCAACGTTTTTCTTTGTTCGTTGCCAGATATTCCTGCATCTATACCACATGTGGTGCCATATTTAAAACGTACTTGTCCACTTGAAAGTGTACATAGTACATTTCCTGTGTTGGATCATTTTTGGGAGATAAACAATAGCTGCCATGACTTCTGAATCAGTCTTCGTATCAAATATAGTAATGGTGATTATAAAATACCTATATAATATGTGGGTAAAGATGCAACAAAAGTTTTCATTGAAATGTTAAAGAATCACAAGAAATAAATAAAACTTACGACAATTCTATCGAAATAAAAAAAAATTACTCAAAAGGAAATTAACGAAACATGTTGTTTTTCTGGCATGCATACCTAGTTTACGCACAATCAAAAGGAAGTCGGATGTACTGTAAAGAATAGTATCATATGCGAGAACCACCATGAACTGGGAAGACCCATTCGCACACAGCACTCTTCATAGGTGTTTGAAATGTCGACCACCCTGCATCAGAAACGACTTTGTTCTCCTTCTTACATTCGCGGTTGCTCGGTGAACCTTAGCACTACTGAGAGATCCACATGTTGTTCTGATTCTCTTTTTAATGATTTCCCTTGTTGGTTGCACACGGTAGACGATGCCTTTAATTCTCTCCCACCAAAAGTAGCTATTTGGGGCCAAGTCTGGAGAACATAGTGGCCAAGCTACAGGACCCATTCTTCCAATCCACAGTCTGGGGAATAACATGTCAGCAACTAACTGAGCTCTACGTGAAAAGTGAGCAGGACAGCCATCCTGTTGAAGCCACAGTGTTAATCTTAGAGCGAGAGAGACATCTTCAATCATCTGATACAAAATATTGTCCAGGAAGTCTGCAAAATCTGCACCATTCAATGGCCCCTAAAAAAAATATAGTCCTATGACACGATGTCTGAGAAGGCCATACCAAGTAATAAGGCTCCACACATGCTGGTTATCCACTTGACATTACCAATATGGGTTGACTGCAGACTATTAATGGGCTTTATGAATGTTAATATCACCGTTACTCTTGAATATGGCATCATTCGTCCACAAAATGATGCGATGGAAAGCATGGGTCCCTACTCAAGTACCAATTGCAGAAATCAATGTGTTAAGGAAAGTCGTTTTTCCCAATTTCTTGGTGCAGCTGTACACGATACGGATCTAAACGATTAGCAGCGAGGATTCTCCACAATGTACTTTGGATCAATCCTGAGTCGCGGGTAATCCTCCATGAAGAATCATGAGGATTAACTACCACGGCAGCAAGTATATCAACAGCCGTTTCGTCACTCACAGGTCGTCTGATGCAACGACCTTTGTTGGGTGTCGGCTACACTAACTCGGTTGTGCGCACGCGACATGTAAAAAGCTAGAAGACATTGCACGAGCTATGGATGCGCTGTGGGTATCTCTCTGTGCACAAAGAGGCAACTGCTCTGTGGTTCTAACGACATTCTCATAGTATTATCAGCATGTCAAATGCTTCTACGTTTGTAAACAGCATTCCATACAGACAACAACACTACAGACAGACGATTTCTGACACTGAAACAACACATACCAGTAATTGTTGCATGTATGAACTGAATGAATGAACTTTTGACTGTCAGTTAAGGTGCATGCAAAATCTGCGTACCTATAAGTTGTAATTGACTTATCTGCGTACTGTGTTGTGCTGCCTTATTCGCCNTCTGCGTACTGTGTTGTGCTGCCTTATTCGCCAATTTTGCTTGGAAACAGTCTACAAATACCAACTGAACACGTCCACGCAGTACGGCACCCAAGTTACTGCTAGTATCAAAGCAAGTCTTACACTCCAACCGGAAATACCGTAATTTCGCACAGTTTAGTTCGTCCAATTTGTATTGGTTGTGCATAAACTATCCACATCAGAATAATACTCTCTTAGCAAATGTTGTTTCCTATTAGACGCTCTATACAACGATACCTTATACGCCCCCTGTTCCCATTTGAAATTTCAACGCTCACCACTCATACCCTTACTTCTGGTATGTTCTGGGGAACGGAATTATTACCAAACGATGCTTCATATAGGGTATAGTAATAAAAGTTTTTTTGTGAACCCCCGGTGTCTTGTTGTTTCCAACAAAAAGGGGTGGTATGGGTGGTGTGGATCACGTGGTATGTGTATATACAGAATGTCTAAGACCTACTTTACCAGCCATTTGTCTTGAAAATTGTGCTCCGGAGCTTTTTCGGGTAGAATGCTTTGTAGGCAAACCCTTACAGACGAATTGAATTGTGAACCCTACAGAGTTTATAATCTGCTGTAAACTGGAGGAAATGAAGGTAATTTCAGAATTTAAAATGGCAAAAGGGTAGAAAATTTGTATCGTTGAATAGGGCCCTCAAAACTAAACATTTTTTGTCTGAAAATCTTTTGGTATGTGCTGTCAATTCGATGATATCAAAAATCTTCCTGGCACTGAAGAGATGGTGTACATAAAAACACCTTTTTAATGTTGTAGGCCTAGTGAGGAAACAAGCATTTGCTTACACTTACAGTTTTAAATAAACACAATTTGTGTAATTTGACAGTACAGATATTAATTATAAATAATGTGTGTTTAGAAATTATTACAAAAGAACACATTTGTTTTTTTTTCTGTTCACTGTAATAGGTGTTCGAAATGTTTTCCGCCCTGTTCTAAGCACATTCGTGGTCGTTTTTGTGCACTTGGGGTACTCTTAAGTATCTCTGCAGTTGGCAGCGACCGGAATGCTACCCTAATTTGGTCTTTCATTTCATATCTCGTTGTAGGACACTTTTGATACACAGTCTTTAATTCGTCCCCCCAAAAAATAACCAAGGGGAGTTAAGTCTGGCGACCGTGGTGGCCAAGTCAATGCCCCCCTCCCCTTTTCCCCCACAATCCATTGAACAGGAAAACTCTGATTTAAAGTACACCTGGCCAACAAGGAAAAATGGGCCGGTCATCCATCTTGTTGCAGCCACATTAACAACTGTGTTGCTAGTAAAACATCTTCTAACAACTCTGTCGGTGTGTGTTGCAAAAATTCAGTGTACCGCTCACCATTTAATTGTTTATCAAAAAAAATATGTCCGATAACTTGATAATGGATGAGTCCACGCCAGTTATTTAGGCTCCAATGTGCTGATTGTCTTGCTCACGTAACCAATGAAGGTTTTCTGCAAATCAATAGTGAGCATTGTGGATATTTACATCCCCATTCGATTTGAAAGTGGTCGCATTAGTCCACAGCACGATAGTCGGGAAGTCCAAAATTCTGTTTCAAAAACCGTTACAGAAGGATATTCTCGTCTGTAAATTATCCTCGCTTAATGTATGATGGACATGAATTAGGTAGGGATGTAAACCACCGCCGTATAGGATTCTTCAGCTGGCCCTTCTGCTCACCCCGGAATCCCGTTCTATTCTTCGAGTAAAAAGTTGTGGTTCTATATTTATTACAGTAAGAATATCTGCACTTATATAGTCTCTAAAACGTCTTCTTACTTGATTGTTACGATTGTGAGTCGGTTGCACCTTGCCACTATTGCGCATCCGTGCATCCAATCGCTGAAAAACACGTCGTGATTGCGTGGGCGATCTTGATACCTCTCTGCATAAATGCACTCTTCTTGTCGGTAATTCTGGCGACATTCACCGAATACCGTAAGCATGTCAAATGCCTCTTCGTTAAAATACGACATTACTGCACGAATAACAGAAAAAAAGTAAAAATCACGCTAGAAAAATTTCACAGTTCACGTACTGCCATACTGCCTCTTATTCTACATGAAGAATGGCACAAACAAAGGAGAAATGCAATTACTGCTCTCCAGTGCCAACAGTTCCCACTCGCCTCGTGTGGGCTGGTGTGGCGTGGCGCGATGCGATATCGGATGTGCCAGACAAAGAGTATTTCGATATCTTCTAAACGGCGAAACATACCAAAAAACTTTCCAGGCAAATATGTTCAGTTTCATGAGCTGTATTCAACGATACTAATTTTTTATCACCTTCTTATTTGAAATTCTGAAGTTACCTTCATTTTCTATGGTTCCCAGCAGATTCCAGTCCATTTATGGTTCACTATTCAATTCGTCCTTATATGTTTGCTTACAATGCATTTCACCCGAGAAGGTTCGGACGCACCATTTTTGAGAAAAAGGGCTGATACAATAGGTCTGGTACATTCTGTGTGTGTATATATATATATATACATTATATATATAATAAAGGTCTGTGACATACTGTAAATATATATATATATTATATATATGGAGCAAATTATGTCATATGGACATATGTCCGGAAATGCATGATTTCTATGCTAGAGATTATTTATTCTTTCATCATTCCTGTAAAGTACAATGCAGTGCACAACATGCATTGAGGACGCCGTTTCATGAGGTGTTCGAAGTGGCCCCAAGGGCCTCTGAGCATGAGCGTACGCGCCGTAGCAGCGACTGCTGCACAAGTTTAATTGTGTCATCCTGCATCCGAATAGCGTCGCAGGCAGCATGAATGTGTTGTTCCAGTGTCTGCACATCCGGGATGGGCCCCGCATACAACCCACACTTTTCAGGTGACCCACAGGTATAAATCAAAAGGGTTGAGGTCCGGTAACCGGGTGGGTCATGCAACTGGACCACCTTGTCCTATCCATCGATCAGGGAAGACGTCGATATTCCTCCACACAGCTATGCGGAAGTGGGCTGAGCACCATCATGTAGCAGCCACATAACCCTTCATACCACCAAAGGCACCTTTTCCAGCATTCCAGCAGGGGAGGCAGGGTCACCCGCAGGAAGTGCAGATGTGCCTCGCCTGTGAAGCGTTGTGGAAGGACGACTGGTCCCACGAGGCGGTCGCCAAAAATCCCCCCACACACATTGTGGCTGAACTGGTGCCGATGGTTCACTGCCACTATACCATGGGGATTCTGCGTATCCCACAGATGGGTGTTGTGGAGGTTGACTATTCCGCCCCTCGTAAATGCAAGCTCATTTGTAAATATGATGAATGACAGAAATCCCAGCATTCTGGTGGCCTGTGCAACTAACCAGTGACAAAGCTGTTCCTGCGGAGTAAAGTCCGTCGGTAATAAGCCCTGCACACGTTTCAAGTGATACGAGTAGTAACAGTTGTCCTGGAGAATTTTCCACATGGTCGTCTGACTTACTCCATGCTGACAGACCACTTACCTGGTACTGATACTGGGGTCATCTTCCACAGTGTTGACCATATGCTACTCCAAGGCTTGTGTATGTACCTGACGCACCCGCTCTTCATGGTTACCCATCCCCATAAACGTACCTTTCGCACACAAACAACGAAACACTGTTGCAAACATTTATGGTGCGGTTGCTGTCGGCGGGGATACTGTTTCCGGTACAGCCATGCTGTCTCCCGTCCGTCATCATTTGCCTGTCCGTCATCATTTGCCTGTCCGTATGTAAAGACCATGTCGGCATGTTACCGATTGTAATGCCGGGCCATCGTCCCACAGCGCTGCACTACACTACACATATCCACTCAATGGTGAGGGGGCAACAGCAGTGAAGCGGATGCCTCATATTACCGATACTTGAGCGCACCGCCGTCTTGAGGAACAGTACCACCCTCTAGCGAGGAACCCATTCACTCCCTAACATGTGTCCATTAGACCATTTTTGATCCCTATCCTTTCAGGGATCGTCTCCTGCTATTTGTCCCCATTGCTCTGTCCATCTAAAATTTGCCTGCAAAATTTTATAGGTTATTTCTGAGATGAAAATAGAAAAATTGAGGTAGGCAACCCATGGACTTGGTCAAATAGCAAGAGCAGAAGATGCTTCCAAAGTTTGGGAAAAACCCATCATTTATAGTCATGCGGGCCAGAAACAAAGTAATGGTTACTAATTATTTAAACTGTAATCATTAAAACAGTTGATGTTGTGTATACTAACCCACCTCCATCATGTTGAAAGTGGGTGTTGCCACTCTTATTTCTGCAAAAAAAAGAAGTATGTTACAGGAAAAAAAGTCTCAGTTTTTGACGAGAAATAATTAAATGCCTGCGAAATTAGCTATATAAATGTCTTATGTGAAAATTGTCTAAGTCTCGCCCTTTTCGAGTAAAATTTACATGTTTGATTTCACAGAGAAGTGTTACTGCCTGCCAGGTAGGCAGCTAGTATAGGTTGTCTGTAGTATAATGGGTTCCCGCAACTGTGAGTATAGTCGTACATTAGTGAGTTGCACAAATAACAGTTCGGTGGGATGTTCTCACTGGTAGGAGTAAATAAATCAGAAAATTAATTGAAGTCTTGCACTAATAGTTTAATGTTGTACCATCATAAGCAGCTTTACAAGGGTTAAAAAGTGGTGGCCGCCAACCTTATTGCAACAATTAATTCGGCATATGAAAGACTGGCATACCTTTTCAAAAACACCTGGTGTATCTTGAACCTTGTCACAGGCAGCCATAACACTGACTAACAGATCTTCCTCCTACTCAATCGGTGTGTCGTACACTAGAGCTTCGATGAACCCCCACAGGAAAACGTCTGGCGGATTATTAAGATCAGGAGAGTGTGCTGGCCACGCAACAGGCCCAACTCTTCCAATACACCATGCTGGAAATTTCATGTTGAGGTGATCCCATAGAGCTTTTGTGGAATGGAGAGGGGCACCGTCGTGTTGAAGCCACATACATAGCCGGACCGCAAGCAACACATCCTCGAGGACATCTGGTAATATAAATTGCAGGGATTGGCAGTACATTTGCCCAGTCGATCGTTGCGGCATCAAGTACGTCTCAATTATATGATCACTCACAATGCCCGCCCAGATGTTCACAGAAAATCTGTGTTATTTGGCTGTGTTGGTAGTTGCATGAGGATTGGTGTCGTCCCACATGTGACTGTTCTTGCTGTTAAAATAACCGTCTCACGTGAATGTAACTTCATCAATAAACAATAACAACGGGAGTAAAATGAGTTCCCACTGTACCCTGTTGCATAAACCACTGCGAAAAATCTCGCTGTGGAGCAAAATCTGCTGGACCCAATGCCTGCTTTTTTCGAACTTGGTAGGCACGCAGCAGCTGATTGTGCTTAAGATACCATACAGTGGAATGAGACACACCACTTTACACGCGCAATGGTGCAGGTGCTTGTTGATGAGTTTTCCTCCACAATATTTAGTAATTCTTCCACATTTGGTGTATGGCCACTCCTGGGGTGACCAAACCCACCTCGTGCCTTAAACGTGACTGTTTCATATAGTCGCCATGTGACAGTTATGAAGATCTCGTGATGACGTTGCCCCCGCGATGGAAAGCTCTCGTGGTACAATCGTACAGCAGAATGTGCATTACCTTTAACTTCACCATAAAGCAGAACAATGTCTGTCATTTCCGAGTTTGTGTACGTCACCATTTCGACTTGTAGTTGAATGCATACAACATGCACTGAATCGTGGTTTTTTATTCTACAGTCCTCTCCTCTATTACGGAGGGAAACTACAGTACTGATAATGAGAGTGAGGGTAAACTATGATGTACACCAATATTCCACGCCTCTTAGAAACCCGATTAGTTGAAACACGTTGCCATTTAGTTCCGCCACAAACCACCTGTACATAATGTCCACACACCATTACGGCGTGGCATGCGAAAATTCAGTACTGGTTGCCTACCTGGCAGGCAGTAATACTTGTCTGTGAAATCAAACATGTAATTTTTTTTCGAAAAGGGCGAGAGTTAAAAAAATTTTTGCAAAAGACATTCACGTTGCTAATTTTACCGGCGTTTCATAATCTCTCGTCAAAAATAGGGAATTTTTTCCTAACATCATTTATTTGCAGATATAAGGGTGAGAACACCCCCATTTCAACATGGAGGTGTGGATTACATACACACGACATTCACTTCAGTAATGATTAAGGTATAAATAATTAGTAACCATTACTTTGTTTCTGTGCTGCAAGCAGTTTCCTAAATATGACAATAAATTATTATTTCTCAAACTTTGGAAGCGTCTGCCGCTCTTGCTATTTTACCTAGACCATGAGTTGCATATATATATATATATATATATATATATATATATAATTATATATAACTTAAGTGTTAAAATTGAATTATATGTAGTGCTTCAAAATAAATAAAAATTAAATGAAAATAAAAAATTACTAAACCATTATAAAGATAAATTACATAATTTAATAATTCGCTTTCAAAGGAATATACAAAAAGATAAAGATGCTGATCATATGAAAGGAAAATATCAAGAAGCAGCAGGTTCATATTTTGTAATATAAATTATCAGAAACCATCATTTCTACCAATATTCATTCTAAATTTTATCAGGATATGATGCTCTTTTTTTATCAGAGATTTTGGAAAAGATGACGATATAAGTTTAATGTCAAATAATGAAGAGCAATGCATTTCATTCAGAAAAATTCAAAAGATGGTTTAGAGTTATGATTAATATATACTTTCAAATTTATAAGTAAAACATTGATAAATCAAGCTAAAAAACCATAAGAAAGAACAATTTAGAGAAACATCAAAATATTAGAGATGACCAGTTAGATATGTTAATCAAGAGAGGTATTTTTTTCTACGAATACATGGATTCTGAAGAAAAATTTCACTAAAAAAAAACTACCATCAAACGATAAATTACACTTACAACTGAATAAAGCACATCTCTAGTGAAGATTATGCTCATGCAAAATGTGTTACAAGAATTAAATATAAAAGTTCAGAAGAATATACAAAATTATAAAATTATACAATAAAATGATATATTGAATTTAACTGATGTTTTCGAGAATTTCAGAGATGTTTGTTTAAAAACTTGCAATTTAGATCCTTATTGGTGGTACACAGTGCCAGGTTTATTTTGGGATACAATTAAAAAAATTATTAAAATTTAAATTTATTTATTTATTAATTACGAACAAATTTTATTCTATGAAAAAGCTATAAAAGGTGGAATGTCGCAATGTCATCAAGTATATTTTAAAACAAATAATAATTACACAAAGAAATATGACAAAAATAAGCTATCTAATTAGATATATCAGAGTAAAAATGATTTATATGGTGGGGCAATGTCAGAATTTTTACCGTACGGTGGATTTGAATTTATAAAAGAATAATTAGACCCAGAAACAATACAAAAGTACATCATAAATTAATAAAATGGTTCACAATATGGTTAAATTTTATAAGTTTATCTGGAATACTCAAAAAAATTATATACTTATGACACATATTTTCCCCTAGCTCCAGAAGGAGTATACAGATTGGTAACATATCTAGAAAAAAACATAAGTATGCTTTTCATTACAAGACATAGAAATTCTGCTCTGAACAAGGATTAATGTTACCAAAGTCCATAAATTCTTAAAATTCAGACATCTAATTGGTTTTAAAAGTATATCGATCCCAATACAAAAATATGTGATAAATAATGAGCCTACTTTCCTCAACGTGGGTGCAATTCATTTTTAAATTATTTCTTACAAGTTGAGTTGGTAGGAAGGACTTGACTTCTCTTTGAAATCAATAACTTTAGAAATGAAACCATAAATGTATACAACAGTAGTGAGACAATTACAATTACACACACATGCCTTACCTGGGACTTTAACACAGAAAACATCGCACAATAAGCTAGTATGCAATCAACGTCGGATTTAATCAGTATAATGTTTCTAATGACAGTGTTTACTAACCTAAAATATTAACAGGGCCTTTGTTTTGAAAATAACTGACTGAGCCACATAAAACATGTACAATCACATGGTTACGGTAGCGCTACTTGTATGAAGAATTTGATGATAATCTGTTTTTTGGTCCCTGAGATATGACATGGAAAATTTTCTTTTCTTATTTGATGTTATCGTACGAAATTGCCAGAAAAATAGTATGTTAATGCTGTTAATTTATACTGCCAGTATAAAAAGGTGGGTTGAATTTAGTGAAATTGTTTAATATATATGTTAAAATTACCTACAGATTTATGAATCTGCCATTTCAAACATCGTTGTCTAAGCCATTTAAATAATAAAAGTTTACATGGCCTGCTGTAGAATTTATGGTGTACACAGTTTGGTACAAATTAGTTTAAATGTTCAAGTGTAACATTTGGTGGGAATCGGTTGATTGGTCCTCTAGATATGACATAAAACCTCCAAAATGATCATGTACCACTCTTCATAAATAGAGTGGGGAAATGTAATGTATTAGCAATTTATTCCATTGTATGCTGCCAATATCCAAAAGTTAAATTAAAATGTATTACATATTTTTGAAGATATCGCCCACAAAACAAAAAATGATTTTAAAGCCGCCATTCTGAAAATTAGTGTGTCCTACTTAAAAAATAATGTACTTATTTTTAAGGCCTACCACTGTACATCTTCGCCTAATTTTGTAATAATGGGTTGATTGTTCCCCGAAATACGAGATAAAATCATTATTTTTACTGGTAGGGCTATCTTACAAAATGGCAAATATGCTCTGCGTTGACAAATTTGATGGCTGTAGTAGACACTGCCAGCATACAAAGTTAGGCTGGAATTTGTTTCGTTTGTAAAATGTACTGTGCTAAAATATTCATATATCCACCATTATGAAAATAAGTACCTGACCTACATAAAACATACCAGTTTACACCACCTGCTGCAGTACTATTTGTTTGCCATATTTGGAACGGATCTGTCAGTTGTTTCCCGATATATGAAAGAAAAACTCGATTTACTCGCATCGCACTATCTTACAAAATTGCTTACAAAAGATGCTATATTTACAGAGTTGATAGCTGTAATGTCTACTGCCAGCATACAAAGTTTAGTTGACATTGATTACATGGTTTCAACAATATCGAATTCTATGCTAAAAATTCTTATTTGGCCACCATTTTCAAAATAAGTGTCTGGTAGCTTGAAACATACCAGTTGATATCATCTGCCTCACGACTACTTGTTTGCCAAATTTGATAGGAATTGGTCAATTCTTTACCGATATATGACATAAAAATTTTATTTTAGTCGCATGGTGCTATCTTACAAAATTGCTTACGAAAGTTGTTTGTAATAGATACTTTCAGTATACAACATTTTATCTAAATTGGTTTAATGGTATAGCAGATATACTAAACAAACTTAAAACATTTATATGGCCGCCATTTTGAAAATAAGTAACTAATCAAGTTTAATTAGCTACGTTTACGTGGCCTATCAAAGTATTACTTACAAGTCCAACTTGGGTGATAATTGGTTGAATCGTTTTCGAGATATAATCTGAAATATTAATTTTTTAAATTGGTGCTATTTTCCAAAATGGCATACCAACAACAATAAATATTTCAAAATTTAATGCTTACAAAACGGTCTGCATAAAATTTGGTTTAAATCGGTTGAATGGTTTCCGAGATATGACATATCACCCAAAACATTAAGATGGCCGCCAGTTTGAAAGTATGCGCCTGACGTGGTCGAGAACTGTTAATATCAGATGCCCTTACTAAATTTTATATGTGTACTAAGTTCGGCGAAATTCGGTTGAACCATTCAAAAATTTAAAAGAGGGACACAGACGAACAAATATACACAAAGATACACGCTCAGAGGAAAGTGATCTTATAAGCCTCTCTTTTCTTCGGAAAGAAGGCTAATCAGGACAAAAGTATCAAACGATTTTGTAACGGAATTTCTTAAATTGAAGAATAATTCTGCTCATGGTAAAACTATGGATAATAAAAGAAAAATTGTAGACATAAATATAGTACGAAATGCTAAAAAACTTAAAACAATTAATCTGCAAACTTAATTATATTTTTACTGAAAGCTATTCACATGAACACAGCGAAATTAAAGTAAAAAACCAATTTTTGTTGGAATGTCAAAATTAGAATTATCAAAATAATTAATGTACAATATTGCACTAGAATATAATGAAATTATAACATGATATAAATATTTAATTGTAATATCAAGATACTGATTCTTTAGTATATAGCATAAAAACCAGATTTTTAGTCAGTTTGACATGAGAGACTATCCAAATGCATCACAGATAAATAAAAAGTTAAGATGAAATATGAATGCAATGTTAAAATAATGACAGAATTTGTTGTAGTAGAAGCAAATAGGTATGCATTTAAAATTGATGAAAATATAGAAAAAAAGTCTAAAGGAGTTAAAAATATGTTATTATAAATGAAACTACATTTTATGGTTACAAAAACAGTCACTTCGAAGAAAATAAAATGTTCAGCAAAATTAACATAAAAAGATCTTGCAAACCTTAAGTTCATACAGTTCAAATTAATAGAATAGGTTTCAATTATAATAATAATACACGAATAATTTTTAGAAAACAAAACACACGCATTACCATACGGATATAATTATAAAGAAGAATGGAAAAGTAGTTCGTAAATTAAACATATTAACATTGTTCAATAAACTTAATAATTGTGAAGATGAAGATACTGAAGATGAAGAAAGCAATGAAAAAGTAGATAGGTATTTAGTTGTTTACATTGCTTAATAAACTAAATAAGTGTGAAGATGTAGAATATGACTAAAATATATAAATGTGATTTAATAATTAGATAATAATTAAAATATATTTGCATTGCTCAACATTCTGAATAATTTTGAAGATGAAAATGTATAATAAAATAGAAACTAATATACAAATTTAAGGTACATCATAAATATACATAATAAAATAAATACCACTAATATATGAAATTACTTTAATCATCCTTTGCTTCTAAAATAACTATAATATCTTTATCATCATAATCAATGAAATTATTATTTTCATCTCTAATTTGTAAAACAATATCATTATGTCTAATAATAATAATTTAAAAAAAAAATGGATAAGTAGGCTCATAAAACAGCACAATCTCTAAAGTCAAACACCATTTTTGGTTCAAAACTAGCTGTGTTATTTGTTTCTAAATTATTCATTACATAATATTTTACAACAATTTCATAAGTTAAATTGCAGTGAACATTTATGGTTATATATGAATTAAAATTAGTTGTTTAACATTTTGTATGAAATCTAATCAGTGCAATAAAATTATCATTAGGAATAAAATCATAATGTCACTTCTTCCTGAACAGTATGCATACTTCGTTATTTTCAAATGACAAATATTGAGTGGGGTGTTGGTGTCTTGATCGCTGATAAAAAGGTAAAAATAAGAAAATGAATAATTATTGTCTGATAATACATGTCATTTCACCATACGTGAGATGCATGTCTGTCAGTTCCTCATTACCCCAATCCCTCTTACACGCTGTGAATAAATGTGTATAACAGACAATATTAAATTTAATCTGCAATGTAATTCAGTTTCACCGTCGTTCATAAGCCAAAGACAGGATGCCAGTAGTGTGAAGTAGGAATGAACAAAAATAATGTTACGCATTAGTTCAAGAACGAGAGCCTGTTATACACGGCCCCGTCGTGCACAATCTGTCGCAACAATACCTATGAAGGAGGCCACAGGCAAGTTTAAAAAACTGAATAACAATAACAGCGAGCCGGAATTTAGTATCTAAACAACAATAATAAAATGCATAGAACAACAGAAAATGTGGGTCTAGCAGACATCAAAATATTCAAGATTAAACTCAACAAATTATAAGCAGACTCCTCCTTCAGACAGAGCGCAATGGGAGCCAATAAAAAATAATTACGAAAACACACACACGTGGAGTGGCGCGAAGTGTGGACTGGACCGTCAGGGAGGAGATCGTTACAGTCTAAGAGTGTCTAGGGGCGTGAACGGCGACCAACAGAGGAGCCAGTGGTGATCTGGGCAGAGGGTCCGGAGTGCGAGACTGTGTGAATTACACTAAATAATGGCCACGCTACTTTAAAATAACCCTTATTTTCTTCCCTTCTTCCGTTGGCCTTGTAGCTCGAACTTCTGTATGACATTACCTCTGCTACAAATGTTAAATAAATACTTTACTTGACCTTTTTATACTTGTTCTCATTTCAGTAGTAATTAGGGCTTAGTAAAGGTCCTTCTTTGGCATCGAGGAGCCTGGTGTTTGATGTCGGTCCTTCCGTGGGGGAAGAAACTTGCTTTGTTACCGCGAGGGTATCGACCGCCGAACCGCTGATGGACCCGGACGACGGGCGGAGGCGATGGTCTCACGCGCATTAGGTAAGGCCTTGTCATGTGTTACCCAGGGGGGAGGGGGACATGCGGCTCGCTCCACCATGTGGTGGGGCGAGCCGCATGTCAGTACTTCAGGGGAATCCACACTAAACTATTATAAACGCCTCAAGGTCACATCTGGTCATAACGAAGAATTGCGGTGGGCCCTCCCAACACTGCCATATGCATTCCCGGAAATGTTAATTTCTCGCAGTTTATACTGTATACCGGCGAACTTCAGCCACGCACGCCAGCAAAATAGCGACACTAGCCAGCAACATGTTGGGACACCGTTAGCCAACCAGCGTCTGTCAACCCATTTGCCAGCCGCAGTCCAGCCAACAGGGAACATATCGCAGCACGTATTATCCTACCAGACACAAAGCCCGTTCTCAGAGCCTCGCGCAGCCAGGTAGAGAACGGGTACGCTGCGCTATTTCGTCTCTGTGTACTTATCTATACTCCATTCATGGTTACTCTGAAACCCTACTAACGTTCTACTTCCAGGATATCCCTCAGCTTCATGCAAACAAAGCATAACAGAATATTAAAAAAATTACACCAAATGGACTATGCACCTCATTCGTGCACTCAGTGTAATAATATGTTGCGTAAGGGCTATTTCTTATTAGTCATTACCAACACACATATTTTCTCTGTAGTTTTATTCGTATTAATTAGAAATGAAATATTATATTTTATAGGTCAAATATAAGTACAGATTTATTTGAACCAGAAATAAGGTAATGTAATGTTAATATAAGTATAAAACGCTTGTGATGTGTTACATATTTAGGAAACAACTGAACACGTCAGACATATGGTGATTTTTCACAGGTTTGTTTCAGAAAGTGTGAGGAAACCGTGAATAGACTATACAGACTGTGTGCAATGGCTCCGCACCGCTGACGGCCACGACAATATAGCCGCGGTGAAGGCGATGAGACCGCGCCTTCCCACAGCCTGGAACAGCTGAAGACTGAAAACTTTAACATTTGACTTTACGTTTGCTTTCCGACATGTTGTTTCTTATGAAACTTACCACAATGAATCTGGGAAAGGTATAGACAAGTACTCTTGACTTTACGATTTCAAAAAGTTGAAATTTAAAGTCAAAGTCAAGCAGCCAGTCAACACGACACAACAGAGGTTATGTGGACTGAGTGTTACTTTATTGTAGGGCGATTTTCATATCGGTTTATTAATCCAAGCTCGTATAAATTATATAAATGGCAAACGAATATAACACGAAGAGGAAATATATGAATTGGTATTTTTGAATAATTTAAACAAGTGAGTTTATGTTTTTAATGAACTCTTAATATAAATTTTAAGCCTATTTTTTAAAAAAGGCAAAGAAAATATATTTTTGAATAATATGATAATGATTTACATTACAAGATACACATGTTTACAAAGCTCGCAGAACCGATTTTCAATTGTCTGAAGTTTGACTTTACAATAGTATTGTGTATTTATTAGTGGTTTGGTCAAAGAAAAGGAAATGTAATGTCAAATGCTAAAGTTTTATATTGTGTTAGGGACTTGAGCAATATAAGGCCCTTTCACGCGGCGACACATGTTACTGTCACCGGTCATTGCTGCCAACACTCCTGGTTCACTGCTCAGTGTTGCCAACCTACCTGTTGTTTCAGCATCAACGATTACACTAGGATAAAGAACGTAAAACTACTATTATTTTCTTTTAGCCAGGCTCTTGTAATTGAAATTAGATACAAACTGCTCTAAAATTGCTTGCCAAGCATTAATGTCTACCACTTAGTTAATATCGGCCTTGCATTCGACATGTCACTTATAAAATGTTCAGAGTTAGAAAAATCTAAACTATTGACTACAAAAATATATCCCTGCGGTTGAGCATATGTTCAGTGAGCAAATGACTGCACGCTGTTGGTTATTCTGCAACGCTGTATCCGTGACATGTGTGCCATTGTGAACACTCAGCATCTGGAGCGGTGACTGCCGTGACATAGCATAGTAACATTGTTCGTCTCGTGTGACGAGAGAGAAACAGAACACTAAAGATCAGGTAGATTAACATACTTTCTTCTTTTCTGTATGTTCCCAATATTGACTCAGGAAGTGCCATAACTGTTAAAATCACATGTGCAAACAATTTCATATGGTTATACAAAAAAAAATGCGTTTTTACGGGGGGAAAAAAATTCTTAACTTCTTTGTATCGTATTTGAATCACAACTCTGTAAGAAAAAGTGTTCTACCAGTTTAAAGCGCTTCTTTAAGATAACAATTAGCTAATCTCATTACAGTTAGAGTAAAAAAAACTGGTGCACCTGATAATATCGTGTAGCCCCCGCCCCCCCTCAACCCCATCACGCAGACGTGCCGTAAGACGACGTGGCATGGACTCGACTAATGTCTGAAGGTATGCAGGAGGCAATTCACACCATGAATCCTGCAGGGCAGTCCACAAACCCAATCTGAGCCAATTTGAGAAAGGGTTGCACGTCTGTCACGTATAATGATTCTCGTCAGTCGTCGTTTGTCCCGTTCTTTCACGATTTTTTTCTGGCCGCAGCGATGTCAAAGATGTGATGTTTTACCGGATTCCCGATATTCACGGTACACTCGTGAAATGGTCGAACGTGAACATCCAAATGTTATCGCTACCTCGGAGATGCTATGTCCCATCTCTCGTGCGCCGACTATAACACCACGTTCAAACTCACTTAAATCTTGATAACCTGTCATTGTAGCAGCAGTAACCGATCTAGCTGCCGACCGCATCGCGTTACTCTGATTGGTTCCATACCTCTGGTATTTGCATACACACGCCTATACCAGGTTTTTTGGCTCTTCAGTGTATAATCCACGTGTACTGACAGTTCTTATAAGGAAATAGTCGTTAAGTGTTGTAACACAGAGATCCTTGATGGCTTCTGACATACGCACACTACCCCATATTCCCTCTACCTACCCCATATTCCCTCTAACTACCCCATATTCCCTCTACCTACCCCATATTCCCTCTACCTACCCCATATTCCCTCTACCTACCCCATATTCCCTCTACCTACCCCATATTCCCTCTACAGGTAAAAACAATTTTGCGTCACTGTGACTGTGCCAAGCCCTACAGTCAGACAGCCTATTTCTACAGGTTACCGTCGCCAGTGTCTCAGCGTGAATAGGCTTTTCTGTGTGTGTGCTTATCTTCTGATGTCTTTGTTTGGCCTGAAAACGCCTCCGCGTTAATGCCGAAATGTATTAGAGAGCGGCTGACATACTAAACTAATCTGCACTTACAATTATATAACTCTATATCTAACGCAGGGAGTCGTTCAACTCCCAAATGCGCGACCTTTCTTAGTGTTTAACCTGCATGAAGAGCCCGACGGCAAATAACTGAGACGCACTCAATCAGCGCAGGCACCTCCAATCAACACGACAACTGACCAGACATAAGCCTCAAACTCGTACTATCGTATGCCTTCATCGCCTTCTCACATTGTTATTGAGATCCTCACACTCAGATATAGCCGTAGCCAGCCGAGGTGCTAATCTCACCTATACTGTCTGTCTAGGAGAGTACCGGAGCTCTGTCACAACTTATTACATCAACTCATTGATGTGTGAGAGGTTCTCAAGGTCGTCTCCAGCATGCGTAGTTTCAACCTGCACTTACACTTACACTCAGATTCACATCCGTGTATTTCGACGTGGAACCTCGCCATAGCGACATCGACCTTGGAAGTCACCTGCATTTTCGCATCAGAGGTGCTAAACGGAACTGATCTGGTCATGTCGGTGGTGATTTGTTTTTCTTTTTCCTTGACTAATTTTAGTTTTCTAAGAAAAACTAATTTTAAAATGGGTTTACACCACATTATCTACTTACATTCAAAACTTCAGTAGAAGTTTTAGCATGTGACATCAAACGGAATGAAAATTCAGGTATTCTGCTTTCACTGCAAGGCTTGTAGCACCAAAAGTCAACATAAATAATTCATACCGAGTTACCAAATTATAAATACCGCATTCGCCGTTTTCAATTGAAAAGTCTTCACCTGAATTCGTAATGAATAAAATCGTTTGCGATATATTTATTGTTTTGGTGTACGCTGCAAATGGAGTGGCCGTGAATAAGCCATGGGAATATTAATAGTTTGAGATGGGTGGAAGTAGAGTTAATTTTGGTATGTATTAACTCCCGGTGTTATTGTTAATTGTTTGCGTACGAAACAAATTAATTATAGTAACGTTTTTACGTACATACCAATTACAATTATTAGTAAGTTAACTTTATATGGATGTTTGTTTCACTTCGATGCCATAACCTCGCTCGAGTTAAACCACTGCTATAGACAAACACCACGTACATTGCTACTGCATTCTATTAGTGTACGAAATCCCTCTGTAAAATATTTTAAGGAAATAAAATAATCGCCGCAGTAAACATTTGTTTTTTTAT
>NQII01005216.1:6016-64399 GCA_002778355.1 Clitarchus hookeri | reverse complement strand
GGTCACTGAGTGAGGTAGCGCAGTTGGAAACCACTGGACTTCCATTCAGGACGACCTGGGCTCGATTTCCGGTCCATCCATTCTGATTTCGGTTTTCCATGGTTTCCCGAAATCACTTCAGGCCAATGTTGGGACGGTTCCTTGCAACAGGCCATGGCTGATTCCTTCCCTGTTCCTGCTTCTCACAGTAACTGGCTCTGTCTCTAATGACATCGCTGCCGACGAGACGTTAAGCCCTACTTACCTACATCACCGTCCCTCAAATTCGTAAATTTTGATTAACTAGAAAAGCCACACCGCCAATGAGCTTCTACAAAGCCCCTCATTCGCTTGGAACGTAATCCGTCTCGTGCTTACGGCACACACTGCTGAAACGTTGTTCCGTTTCTGGCATTGAACGCGTCGGTGCACACTAAATTTGGCTTCCATGAGAGCATAGCTAATTCATAGAAAGTGTCTTCAGCACGAGGTCAAAATCTGTATACAAGTGTCTATTCGCGACGATACTAAAATTTTCTACATAAAATTTATCGATTGGGAAATTCAGCGTAAATATATATATATATATATATATATATATATATATATATATATGTGTGTGTGTGTGTGTGTGTGTGTTTACATAAAACATCAACAATTTAGTTTAAAAGGTATTTCAATAAAACAGCTTTCGGAACCATTGTTTAAAAATTGATTTTTCATCTATGTGGTTGTGTTTATTACAGTGCAGACGTTATGAATGTGTTGTCACAGATCACGTTCGTACCGAACAGTTCTCTTTCACAATACGTACAAACATTTTGCGTTCATTTCCTGAAATGAGTAATTACACAGTGAACTTGAGTATATCAGCATCTTGTCTTTCAAATGGCTTTCTTTCGTGGACATGCTTTGCTTTTCGTCAATAATATATTCGCCAGAGAGTTCCTTTTTCCCATAAAAATGTTAATAACGAAGAAGTTTATGCCTGATCATAGCACCACTTCATTTCTACATTGTCGTTATAGGTCTCACAACGCTACACTTTAATCAAAGTAGCTGATAGATAATATTGCACACCTCTTCGCTTGTTCTTTCACACACATCAGCCGCAGTATATGTACCTCATTTCAACCGTTTTAAAAAAACTTTTGTTTCGGCACTCGTCGACCCGGCTGGGTGCTGCAGGGCAAGGCAGATAAGGCAGGCAGGGAACACGAGAACTCATTAGCTTGGCGGAGAGGAAGGAAGTATCCGCAAGCAAGTGCGTGACGCAGGAAGCTGCCGATACGACAGTGGGCGACCATCCCTTGCATGGAGGAATGGAGGGAGAGCGGGTGTAAGTTCTTACTAGATGAGCAGACGTGCGTCCACGACAAGGAAAAGGATGGTGAAGGTCACGTTCAACAATCCATGGTTCTGCCACAAAGTAGTTAATCCTTTCAGATCTGATTCAAGTTATGGTTTCAGGTGTTACATATAAGACATGTTATCATGCACGTTGTACTTTAAGCTGACACACAATTAGTTTTGCTATCACAAACAATGAACTTTAGACGTAATGTCTGTTCGTAGAAATAAGAACAACTTGTAATCTTGAACAGTAGCATGGTTGACAAATCACACACGGAATATCTTTGGGCATTGAGCCTTGCACTATAGAGTACTGATCATAAAGAACATTAATGTGTGTTATAGGCTGTTCTTGGTTAATTGAGCACTTTTGAAAGCCTGCTTAGCAACTACTTTTTTTTCTCACGATATATTCTTCCGCCATATGTCAAATTAACATTGCCATGGGCCGTCTCACTTTATTCATGCATCAGCAAAGTGCAACCATGGAGAGGTTTACAAAACTAAATGTGTTGATGATATGAAATGCTTAATCTTATGTGTGTAAAATATAAACAGAGACCATTAGACATAAATTTAAATATTACATTTGCAATACGTCAAATATTATAACCTTTTTCATTAAATCACTGCCAAATTAACTGTGAGCCTGCGTGCCGATGTGTACTGTAACATACATTTAGTTATGGACAACTAATTTTTTTCAAAGGTTCTTTTCAAAAGTGCTTACTTTACCGTGAACAGTCTTTATCTACATGATTGTGTGCCCTTGGACTGAAAGGGTTAATAATGGTGAAGTGAAATTGTGACGAGTACTGCGAACTCCAGCCACTCACGCCAGCAAAATGACTTCACCGGCCAGTAATATGGTGGGACGTCTTACACCAATTACCTCGTGTAGACTAACCTACCAGACAGCAGCCCGACCCATAATGTTCAATAGCCAATCAGACTCGAGGTCCCGTTTACAGAGTTTCGTGCGGCCAATAAGCGATCGAGTTCGCGAACATCAAAAGGACCACCACGCCTTTTCGCGTCTGTATACTTGCCTGTTTGTGTTTCTGCGTGAACATGAACACGTCCGTATTGAAGTTATATGCTCATACAGATGTGGAGAAACACGCTTGGAGTTAATATCTCAAATGAGAGGAAGCTCTCTTTTTATCAGTATAAAATTCTTGTGATTTAATGAAACTGATTCTTCGAGAGAACCAGCTATTTTTTTTTATTGGTGAAACATTTTTTTTTATGTGTAGACAAACTTCGCCGATTACATTTTTTTTTTTTTTTGTTTTGTTTTAAGTTGTGTTTTTATTTTCCGCTGCAATTAATTAGGTGTATACATGTCTTAGCAATATTATGTCAATTAATTTTATAATTTATGGAACGGTAAAACACCGTATGTTGTAAAGTGATTTCACGCAATATTATTACTGAGAAAAACATCTTGATGATTTTCCATACTTAGTCAGAGTTGTGTCTCCCGGAATCATTTTGCCTCGAAATTTCAAAACCTATTTCTACTGCCAAACCTGATTCCTAAAAAGTATAATGGCAGTAATTTCTCAAGTTTTAGTTAGTTTTGTTCCGTAATACATGTCTATGGCTGATTAATCTTTCCCTCCGAGATTGATAGTTAACAAGACTTGATCTGAACCTGCGGGAAAGGGACACTGTCGCTTTTTCTTAATAGCCATACCAACCTTCCGACAACTTCCTTAAAGTTGAACTTACTAGGTGACTTAATATGGCCGAGGCATGTAGAACGTATCGCACTGTGACGGATGTCGGCCATGGGCATACTCAGAAGGGATGCATTTTACACGCTTTCCTTTTCATAGGGTCATCTCCCTTTTCTAAGTAGTGTGTTTTTCGCCAGGAAGAGTGCGCAGCTGGTTTGTTCCAACGGACTGCGCTGCGCTTGGCAGGTTCACAACAAAGCCCCTTCTAGGGCTGCTTCCAAGAAGAAAATCCACGCAGTTCCCTCTCAGATCCAATCCACGTGATCGGCAGTGGTGCGAATACCAAGGCGTCTCGCACCTATCTGCGAGGCACTTGCGACTCTCCGTGCACTAGTTTTCACCCCAGTAAGACCTGCCAGAGTTGTCAGACAACTCTTTCAAAAGAACTTCGCCCAACAAAGGCCAGCCACTCATTACAACTGGATCGCAAATAATCAGTCAATGCGAGGGACGTTATAAGCTCGGGTATCTGGACAACTGGTCCTTCCAGCAGTGGATAGACTGATCCCCGCATTAATCATCAAGCTCGTCCTCTTTGCCAACTCATCATTGTGATCTTTCCCAGTTCAAATCTGGTAGACCACTCCTACTCCCCTTCGGTTACCGACCCCAAGTGTATTTTAGAAGCACTGACTGGTTGTCGCTCAGGCGTTTTTGGTGGTTTTTTGTCCTCTACTTTTGCCAGTTTGTTGGCTACTTAGTCGCAAATACTTCTATATTCCGGGAGACATTGTTTATTGACAATAAAATCAAGCAAGAACATTCTTCGCCGTGATCGATGACAACCCCACTGGGGTCATCAAATGGGCGGCAATTGCGCGATGTTTGCCAACCACGACTTACTGAAGCTTTCATAATTTACCGGTTGGGCGCCTAATAGCTTGGCAAACTGCAGACACGCCCCATCGGCTTGAGTTAGGGTCTGCCTGGAAAACATCTGGAGAGGGCGTCGTTAAAGAGTAAGGCCAGCAGAACGATGACGAAGAAGAAAAAATATCCTACGAAAATCACCACACTACAACAAAAGAATCTCCGTTCCAAATTATTGATCTGGTTGGATTTGTGATTTAATACGGCAGAGCATACTCCAGAAAGGTGGAAATCGGTAATGACAGTAGTGAGAGCATGTATGTTTGAGGATGCTAGGGAGTATTAGTGGCCTAAGTGCCATTTGAATAACCTGTAAAAGGGTTACGGAAAGAGAAATACAAAGTGGAGGCACCGTTTAACCTGGGAAATAGATCATCCCCCCCTTCCCATGGGAGTTGTGTTGTGGTTGGCTGATGGGTATTCGCACCCCTTCTGAGGTGTGCTGTGATTGTCCGTTGCTTGTGGGGCACCCTTTCGGTGGACAAAGCATCCAAGCGACACTTGCGGGACTTAATTTTTTTTTCGAGGAAGTGGGCCAGTCCTTGGTTCGAGTCCCGTAGAGGATAATTAAAGCATAATTATATGTCATTGCATAACGAGTAATTTCATAATAAATAATTATGAGTACCGAGAGTAAATACATGTACCGAGAGTAATGCAAGTACCGAAACTAAGTACACATACCGAGAGAGTAATTACACACTTTGTACACATGTTCACCCATCGGCTGACGAAACACAGCTGAAAATAAATGGAGAGGGGCGGTGAGGAGAGGTGAGGTGCTCCTTGGTTCGAGTACCGTCAAAAGTATGTATCACGTAATGAGTAATTGCATAATGAACAATTGTGTAATGAGTAATCACATAACGAGTAATAGGGTAATAAGCAATTGCGAGTACAGAGAGTAAATACATGTACCGAGAGAAAGTACATGTACCGAGACTAAATACATGTACCGAGACTAAATACATGTACCGAGACTAAATACATGTACCGAAAGAGTAATTACACACTAAGTACACATGTTCACCCATCGGATGCCAAAACACAACTGAAAAGGAATGGTGAGAGAGGAGCAGGGAGGGGAGGTGGGGTGCTCCTCTGTTAGAGTTCCATCAGAGGTAAGTAATGCGTAATGAGTAATTGCATAGTGAATAATTGCATAATGAGTAATTACGTAATGAGAAGTACACATGCCGATAGTAATTAAATATGTACTACTGAGACTAAGTACATGTACCGAGAGTAATTACACGATAATTACACACTAAGTACACATCCTACCCCGATCACTGCTCAAACGTAACTGAGCTATGAATCGCTTATATGTTTGTGATATATGTCTGCCATCTTGGATTGATTATAAAATATAGGTAAGGGAGCCGAGCACATTCCTGCAGGGAGTCTGACCACCTTTGGCTCTGAGGGTGAACTGAACACAACCCTTTCCTTCAACACACGGAGTGTTGGGCACGTCCGTTAACCAATACTCTGTAGGGACGAAAAACGTCCGGGGGAATAACCACCCTATTCGTTTGTTGTATTAAATAAGGCGGAAATATATTTTTCAAAATTCTTGGCACATTTTTAACTTTCATCCAAACCACATATGTTCGTGTGGTGCCACCTGCTTTGGCAAGAGTTAGTTACAATAGAAAATATGTTGGAAGTACCAAAGCATATATAAAATTAACATTTGTTGTGTGTGTCAACGAGTGAAGTGAACGGACCACTTAAGGATCGTGCTCTGCATATCGCACCTGTTTTGGCAATAGTCAGTGACAATAGAAGCTATGTTGAAACTATCGAAGCGTATATAACAGTAACATTGTCGTGTGTGTTGATGAGTGACTGGATGAACAACATAAGGATCGCGCTCTGTGTGTCGCACTACCTGAGGCTGGACCCCACCATCAGTTGGGACGAGGTACCGACCCNTGCCACCTGCTTTGGCAAGAGTTAGTTACAATAGAAAATATGTTGGAAGTACCAAAGCATATATAAAATTAACATTGTTGTGTGTGTCAACGAGTGAAGTGAACGGACCACTTAAGGATCGTGCTCTGCATATCGCACCTGTTTTGGCAATAGTCAGTGACAATAGAAGCTATGTTGAAACTATCGAAGCGTATATAACAGTAACATTGTCGTGTGTGTTGATGAGTGACTGGATGAACCACATAAGGATCGCGCTCTGTGTGTCGCACTACCTGAGGCTGGACCCCACCATCAGTTGGGACGAGGTACCGACCCACAAAGGAAAGCAACCCTGCGAAGGTTCATTCTCTTTAACGAACGCTCCCTTTTCAATGGGACAGAAAAATAGGAATTGTATCCTACAAACACTTTTCTCCGACTGGTGGGAAAACGTCGATTCTAAATGGTCCCGCTTGTATTATGTGTGGTAGCATATGGCAAAATTAAGACGTCACTTGCTAGACATTGTAAATGAAAGGATTTTCTCCCGAAAGACTTTATCATTTACTGCCACCACATGAAATAAAATATATATACAATTATCTGCCACAACAGCCGTGGGATGATCCCGATATTATTTCATAGTTATGGTGTAAGAACTGTCCCTTAAGAATACCTGCAATGACGAACGATATATTCGCGCACCATCCCCACACAAGAAGGGGATGTTTGGTACGTAAAATGGAAGAATTATTCCACCTCACACAAGGTTACGAAGTGCCTCGAAATTGGTCCAATACCTCAGTAATACCATCAGAATTGATGTAAGTATTATCATTAAAAAAATATTGTTGTGTGCAAACACTGTAAGTGTTTAAAAAAAAGTTTTTTTGTGTCGAAGGGTTTGAAAAGCCGTACGACGTATCACAAACTTTTTTTGTCAAGGAAGTGTCTATATCATACTCAGACGATGATAAGTCCACAAAACTGTTTAAATTTAAATCGCCATATCCGTAGACTANGTAAACACTGTAAGTGTTTAAAAAAAGTTTTTTTGTGTCGAAGGGTTTGAAAAGCCGTACGACGTATCACAAACTTTTTTTGTCAAAGAAGTGTCTATATCATACTCAGACGATGATAAGTCCACAAAACTGTTTAAATTTAAATCGCCATATCCGTAGACTAATTTTTCACCAGATTTACAAAGTTTGTACCGCTTACAGACATATGAAGTTCGTGATATGAAATGGGATTCTGGAAAAAACTTTAAGAAGACAGATACCAATATGTAAACGAAGCACTTATTCCAAAATACCCACTATATGTGTTAGGTAAATCGCAAAAGAAAATTGTAAAATCTATATGTAACAGAGATTCTCAAATAATTCATATAAGAAATACTACACATGTAGTAATCTTAATGTATTAGTAAAACAGTATTCTTGTAAACTACATACCTGAACAAAACCAATGTTTTGTTCTCAATGCAAAAGTGAAGCTTTGCGTGATTTCATGTACCCTTCATATGTCTGAAGCAAGAGTAATAAAATGATGTGTTTGCAATATGTTTATCCGTTATACTTTGTATACATAACTATATCTGAGGTAATCGTGGTGTAAATTTTGGGAAAATACATATATGTTAAATTATGTTGTTGTAAAAACTCTTAGGTTAATTCCTGTTTGGAGAATTGATCTTATGTGCATTAAAGATGCGACAGAAGAATGCTGTACATCACAAATATACTTTAGTGTGAAAAAAAGTGTATGTCAATCACCATAATGTCTAGTGTACGTTATTAAGAACAAATGTATGTATAAAAATATGTGTACATAATCTATCATCTTATTTAAATAAAAAGTCAATACACAAATGTTATGGTATTATTAAATAAATACTCACCCAGGTGATTCCTAGATATCCTTTTATTAATTACAAGAAAATATACACAACCGCAGAGAACCTCAAGAAAACTTCGCAGGTATAAATATTATTCAAAGCTCTCTTCCATATGACAACACCCAATTTTACACTATATGCAAATAAACACGAAGCACCATCTTGTATCCTCACAAGGCACTGTCTTGTAGAAATACGATTCGCATGATATAATTCCGCAGAAGTATAATGAAATGATTATGGAAAAACCGGACGTGTAGGTATGTAAATATTTAGTGTTTTAAATAACTCTTTAAAAAAATGTTATAATAAATTTGGAATAACATTAAAAACTGTTTACATTATAAAACCCTTTAAAGTTTAAAAAATACCCCCATTGATACACAAGAAGGCACCCAATTCCCGCATTAGGGAAGTGTAACAGGTGTCTTCCGAGATGGGAACCCATGCAGTTCGACCGGAGGTGGAAACCAGGTGAGAAGCAACCTGTGGACAGCTGGGTAGTGGACAGATGGCCTGACATCCGTAGAACCCGAGACGAGTGCTCGCATCAACAAGTCTATAGGTCGCTCCGATGTAAACAAACACAGCGACACGACTCCACATCCCACCCTCGACTCAGTATCAGCAGTTCCTCCTCTACCAATGGCGATGCCAAACCATTCAATGCGTCTAAATCTAAATCGTCTCACTCATTGTTCAAACTGAGAGGTGGTAAACTCTCAAACGCCTCCATCAGATCACTTGTAGACATCGATAAAATGTGAACAATCACCACAGATGAATACAAAAGACAGTGGTGTGAATAGTGATTTATCCCTTATATAACTTTTAAAGCTATATCTATGATGAGAGGTTACCTTGTTTCAGCCCGTGCAGCATCGTATTTTTTTTACCTCGAACCTCTACCCTTAGAACAGCATCACAAAAAATCTGAGGCGATCCCATCACAAGTTATATGACACGATTCCACCCTCTCAGAAAGTAGGTCAGCCTGAGCCGTCATGTGACGAACTAACTTTCTGCAATTCATAAGCATAAAAACCGTCTCTGACCGGTTCACTAAAGTACGATTCGAGGTAATACACTCGAGGATACGAGTGTTTCGTATAAATAACCTTAGATATTTCATAAAACCAATAAACCTCGTATTTTTCTCAAATACACCTTCTAGTTTTGACATACGAACATAATCACTAACTTTCAAATCCAGTTTTCTCTCATCATAAATCTTGAGATTGTTATATACAGATTTTAACGAACCGTTGTATTTCATGCTAATAGGCGCTGTTTTTATCGTTCTGTGTAACCTTGAATTATAGAATGTAATTATTTCAGGCAGAATATTTACCCAAGCATGAGTTCCATTTGACGTGAAATATTTATGCAGTAACTGCTTTAAAGTTCTGTTAAGATGCTCCACTACTGAAGTCTTCTTTTCAGAATACGTCATGTAATTGTCAAAATAAGCACCGAATTCGGTAATGCTTAACTGGGGGGAATTATTTCATCTTTGTTAATGAACTGGAAATATTTCATTCCTTCGATATAAGACAGAATACTCGCTAATCGCTTCTATTTTTCCTTTTGCAACGTTTTCAAAAACAAATATACGTTTTCAATACTAATTCCATTTCAATTTTCTAAAAGCATAATTATTACTTACATTTTACCACAAGAGGAAGGCCCAGTTATTATACATTGTATATTTCACGGTTAAAGTGTGCAGTGTTCCTTTGTTTCTTCAGTTACTTCTTTGTTCCTAGTTACAGATACTGGAAGATATTCTCTTTGCCGTGTAACTTTCATACTAATAAACCTAAATGTATTAACCATTTAAGTATTAATGACCACTTATGTACGACGAGTGTTCAAAAAATAAGGTGACTTTGCAAATTTCAAGAGCTACGTACATTCGATTATCGATTGTTTTTATTTTTATGTTGGTACACATGTCCCCGACATATGTTGGCATTATCAGCCATTTAGCATTATTAGTTTTTTTGTGACAGATATAAATGTTAGACGTGTTTTGGTGTGCTTGGTGATTTTTTGCTATCGCAAACAATGGATCAAAGAATCTNGACAGATATAAATGTTAGACGTGTTTTGGTGTGCTTGGTGATTTTTTGCTATCGCAAACAATGGATCAAAGAATCTATATTAACAACACTGTAGTCATGCCTCAGCCACCGTATTGTGGCCTGCACCGGGGGACGCTGAACAAGGACAAGGGAAAACTGAAGAGATCCATGAAAGGACGGAGGTTTGCCACGATTGAGGAGATAAAGACCTGGGAGACTTTAATGCCATACCAAAATGCGCATATCATAAGTGCTTCGAGGATTGGCAAAAAGCGCTGGCACAAGTGTATTATATCTGAGGGGGATTACTATGAAGGGGACAAAATAGATATTGATGAATACATAAATATTTATCGAATATAGACAAAATAACAAGTCACCTTATTTTTTTTAACACACCTCGTATAGAATCTTACACAGTCTTAAATAATGTCTCGTAGTACACATATCAAAAAATGTAGAAGATTCTTAAACGCACTTATTAGTAATCTACCATTTGAACTTAATTTACCTAAATATAATTACTGTGGACCCGGTACAAATCTTGCGAAACGTTTAGCCCATAACAACCAAGGAATAAACGCATTAGACGAAGCATGCAAGCAAGACGACATAATTTACGTGCAAACAAACTATAAAAAAAAGTCATATTACAGATATACGTTTAGCTGAGAAAGCAGAAAATATTATAAATAACCCTAATACCACAAATGGAGATAAAATTAAGGTTTGGGTAGTTGGAAAAGTTATGAGAGGTAAAGTTAAAAGAGGAATGGGATATCGTACTACAAAGAGAGCAGGTCATGGTAAACGTGTAAGAGGGAAGAAAAAATGTCAATTCCTCCCAGGCATACTCCTACCTGCACTAACCGCATTCGGTTCGCTTCTGGGTGGGGCCTCGGCAATCAGCAGGGCAGTTACATAAAGGAAGAACAACACAGGTGGAAAATGAATGTTTATTCGTCCTTATAAAGTGGGTCAAGGATGTTTAAAAAAAAAGTAAGATTAGGGAAAAACAGAAACGATTCTGAACAGTCCTCTAGCCTGTGCACTCACAGACAAAGACAGTAGATCTAAATAGTTCGTTTTGGCACGGGTTCAGGGATAGGAGGTAAGAGTTTTCCACCATATTGGTAGACATCACAGCCAGGGCTCTATGACATGTTAGGATGTTCTTCCACCGACATCCCTAAAAATTATTTTAATAAAAAAAATGTATACAAATTTAAAGGTATCGTCTACCACCTTAGATTTTTTAAATTATATCGGTTCGTATTATCATTACAGATCATAATTCCATTTTTTCTATTTTTTTCACTAATTTAAAAAAAATTATCAAGTAATGTTNTTGGTAGACATCACAGCCAGGGCTCTATGACATGTTAGGATGTTCTTCCACCGACATCCCTAAAAATTATTTTAATTAAAAAAATGTATACAAATTTAAAGGTATCGTCTACCACCTTAGATTTTTTTAAATTATATCGGTTTGTATTATCATTACAGATCATAATTCCATTTTTTCTATTTTTTTCACTAATTTAAAAAAAATTATCAAGTAATGTTGNGTATTATCATTACAGATCATAATTCCATTTTTTCTATTTTTTTCACTAATTTAAAAAAAATTATCAAGTAATGTTGCCTAGAAACGATTTAAATAAAAATTAAATAAGTTTGGCCTGCCACTTTGGTATCCTGTGTATCGGGGGACGTATTTATTCCCCCTTCTCCGCCATAAAAAACTATTACCCAAAATAATTATTTTAATTTAAAAAATGTGTGAAAATTAAATAGTTCCGGCTTGCTACCTAAGAATTTATAAAATTTCAAAATGCACTTTTAACTTGTTATAATTTTTTTAATAATAGCACATGTATATTAGTACAATGCGATAGTGCATTCCAGGCAGGACCTTGTAAAAAATTTGCGAATACTAATAATTTTTGTTTTCAAAAAAAAAATGTTTCATGAAAAAAGGTGGTGTTCAGCTCTGCATTTTATGAAAATTAATCCACCTAACAGGCTAGCAAGGCGCATGTCATAACAGGTATACATCTAGATTAAACTGCAGAGAAAGGAAGGGGAGAGGGAATGTTGTTGACCCCGAGCAAAGTGCACGCCAACTGTCCTTAATCTCTGCATCCCATGCAAATAAACTTGGTAAAATTCAGTTATAACCCGACAATATTCAAAGTCAGGGCCGCAGGTGTTGGTCAAGGCTTTTGCCGTGGAGGGGGAGTTGTGCATGTGAATGGGTGGGGAGAGTGCAATGTTAGCATTTTCACGGGTCTGCACCTGCACGGCATCAGGCAACTGCATACTTGCAAGCGTACATGTTTTCAAGTCGTTTTCTCACATCTGCACCTGCACGGTGTCAGCTAACTGCACACATGCATGTGTATGTGCTTCAAAGTCGTTTTATGCACCTGCATGGTGTCGGATGACCATGAGGTCTGCACCTGCACCGCATCAGGTAACTGCACATATTCTTTCAATATGTTTTCATACCTGCTTGGTGTCAGATAGAATAAGTCTACATGCATGGGAATAGCAGGGTTGGTTTTTTTTCGCATAGCTAACTACCTCCAATCCCATAATACTGCATATAATGACAGCCAAGAATAAAATTAATGTTTATTTGGTAAAAACTGTTGTTTTAATACATGCTTATAAGATTACTTTAAATATGTGTAGTTCCTATTTAAGAATGTTTTTCATGTCGCCCCAGGAATCGTCATGTCTCGAGTGTCCGAGCCACCTCACATTCAAAAGTCCATTATGTCGTTTCAGCACCTTTTCCACCAAATAAACATCGGGAAACTCCGTAAACTGGATCTCCTCTCCATAAAAGCCTCCGACGATGGGTTCGCCACATAGATTACTCGAGGTAATACANACTCCGTAAACTGGATCTCCTCTCCATAAAAGCCTCCGACGATGGGTTCGCCACATAGATTACTCGAGGTAATACATTCACAGGTGCATATGTAATATGCGAACCACCTTGTACAATTCTGCAGACCAGTGGTGATGATAGGCCTTGTGGAAAACGCCGTGGTGTTTGGAGATATGAACCAGGTCACTGATATTGGCTTTAGACTTGCTGGGATCCGTCTTATTGTGGTTGGAGTACACGCTCCGAAGCTGGGAGTCGTCCTTGACATCTTCGGGCATCATGCGAATGGTAGAATGAATGGTAGAAGTATACTCGCAGACGAGTTTCGGCAGTAGATCAAGTCACTTGCAGTTTCAATTCGCCGTAAAATGTATCCACAATTTGGCTTTCAAAGTCCGGTGAAAACGCTCAACGATACTAGTCTTGAGTCCAGAAAACATACAATAGTGATTAATGCACGGAAAGTAGTATTAAAATATTCCTTACCATCGTTGGTGTGGAGATTTTTCGGTACGTGTCCTCTCAACACACCCGCCATGGCCTCAGTGACGCCACATGCATTCTTTGGCTTGGGTGGTCTGGCCCAGGCATACTTGGAAATCATGTATATTATGGTCGAAATGTAGTGGTGGCCTATATTCGCACGAGTAAAGTCTTACATTTCGTTCAGGTCGGATTGAAAAGTATCGTTAAGCCCTTTCATGATGTAATTTATGCACGGATAATTCGTTCTGGCCGACCTGTGTAATTCCCCAGAAATTGCATATTTCATCATCTCACGACGTAGCCAGCTTCGACGAGTTCTTCGATGATGGATATAATCTCATTGGTGTGCGNACTCCGTAAACTGGATCTCCTCTCCATAAAAGCCTCCGACGATGGGTTCGCCACATAGATTACTCGAGGTAATACAATCACAGGTGCATATGTAATATGCGAACCACCTTGTACAATTCTGCAGACCAGTGGTGATGATAGGCCTTGTGGAAAACGCCGTGGTGTTTGGAGATATGAACCAGGTCACTGATATTGGCTTTAGACTTGCTGGGATCCGTCTTATTGTGGTTGGAGTACACGCTCCGAAGCTGGGAGTCGTCCTTGACATCTTCGGGCATCATGCGAATGGTAGAATGAATGGTAGAAGTATACTCGCAGACGAGTTTCGGCAGTAGATCAAGTCACTTGCAGTTTCAATTCGCCGTAAAATGTATCCACAATTTGGCTTTCAAAGTCCGGTGAAAACGCTCAACGATACTAGTCTTGAGTCCAGAAAACATACAATAGTGATTAATGCACGGAAAGTAGTATTAAAATATTCCTTACCATCGTTGGTGTGGAGATTTTTCGGTACGTGTCCTCTCAACACACCCGCCATGGCCTCAGTGACGCCACATGCATTCTTTGGCTTGGGTGGTCTGGCCCAGGCATACTTGGAAATCATGTATATTATGGTCGAAATGTAGTGGTGGCCTATATTCGCACGAGTAAAGTCTTACATTTCGTTCAGGTCGGATTGAAAAGTATCGTTAAGCACTTTCATGATGTAATTTATGCAAGGATAATTCGTTCTGGCCGACCTGTGTAATTCCCCAGAAATGGCATATTTCATCATCTCACGACGTAGCCAGCTTCGACGAGTTCTTCGATGATGGATATAATCTCATTGGTGTGCGNGGCATATTTCATCATCTCACGACGTAGCCAGCTTCGACGAGTTCTTCGATGATGGATATAATCTCATTGGTGTGCGACCGGTTGCTCTCAGACTGCGAAACGACCAGTACCCATAGTATATCGCAAAGTTCGTTCCGATAGTCCCAAAACACGTAGTCTATCTTACATTTGGCATCGATCTTCTGCAGCAGTAGACTCGATCCAAGAGCTACGATCAATCGTGGAAACAGTCCTGCGATAATGCCGAATTTTGCATGGGTTGTGACCTTAAATCACAGTGTTGAGGGTTATCGTTCGCATAATGATCTCAACTGGATTGTAGCAGGCGACAATACTTGCACAAATCCGATTGGATGTAGTGTCCGGGATGCCTACAAAACAAAAGTTCGCACATACCAATCGCCATTTTCACCTTGCTCTTGCCGATCTGCATCATATCTCCTAGAAAAAACATCACTTCCTTGTTTCCGAGAAACCATTTTTCATCGTGCTTGATTATCGCCATGATACTGAAACGAAAACATATAAAAGTCGGGTATGTATCCGTCTGTAGCCCAGTACCGTTACATATCTCGTTGAAGAAAGATCACATCTGGAAGAGGGATCATCGATATGCTGATCAACAATCTACCTTTCGAGCTGCGCATTCTCATAAACAGGTTCTGTGGGCCGGGAACCAAGCTAGCTAACCGGTTTGCATGCTGCAATACGGGTATCAATGCGCTGGACGAGGCATTCAAGTGTCATGATATCGCCTATTCCCAGCACAAAGATCTGCAACCCGCATTTCTACAGGTGCATACAAACTGCAGGACATCGCCAATTCCATCAATAAATCCGTTCCATCTAACGTGATTTTCGAACTACATGGTAACCCAAACACTCTGAAGGCAGAAATATTTTGCAGTGCTGATATNTTCCATCTAACGTGATTTTCGAACTACATGGTAACCCAAACACTCTGAAGGCAGAAATATTTTGCAGTGCTGATATAGATTTCACCTAACAAAATACCATCGTGTCAATGCTGGGGTTCGACATGCGAATCTACGAAGCTGGTCAAATGCATAAATCCTTGCGACCAGTAAACATATGTCCGGTGAATGTGATACGCATAANCGAATCTACGAAGCTGGTCAAATGCATAAATCCTTGCGACCAGTAAACATATGTCCGGTGAATGTGATACGCATAAACAGTAATTTGTCGAGCAGTTGCTAGTTCAATGGTAATAACAGCAATACGCTGCATGAGTTTGCACGGACGGCCCTACCAGGTTATAAAATGGTCGAAGTTCCGAAAAGTATAACTTACGTTCCCGTGACCGCGAAGAGCATGCACAAAGTGGTCGTGACGATCGTCCATCAGGACGATAAGTAGAGAGACTTAGGAAACAATAAATCACTTTNAGCATGCACAAAGTGGTCGTGACGATCGTCCATCAGGACGATAAGTAGAGAGACTTAGGAAACAATAAATCACTTTGCATCTGCACCTGAAATTATGATGGGGTTGAGTTTCGCTAGGTGTACAATGTATAAAGTTGAGCACAGCCCCAAACCCGGAACCAGTAGAGCTCGCCAGCATGCAAACATGTGCCGACAAGCAGTTACTACATAGCCTGGGGTTTAAAGTTAATATGCATGGAAAACAACAATGTATTGAACGTGACCCAGCCAGCAGAATTCGACGACAAAGTTGACAAGTTTCAGCTGCATTGCTACCAGTCATATCTGACTGCCCCCTACGCCTTTGGACATGCGTTTCGAATCCCGACACCGCATCAACATATTTACACCCTCCCTTCGCAATCGTTCCTGTGCATCCGAGGTACGCTCACGAAAGAGGACAGGGCCCACACCACGACCACTGCATTCGTTTGCAATAGTATACTCCACTTTTTCGAGCGAGTAATGTACGAACTGAACGGTGTTACTATTGACGAAACATGAGATGTGGGCANACTCCACTTTTTCGAGCGAGTAATGTACGAACTGAACGGTGTTACTATTGACGAAACATGAGATGTGGGCATAACCACCACCATAAAAAAAACTACCTTTTGCTCATACCTAACAATCTCGACATGGTCTAAATAGAATGCTGGTGAATGGAAGACAGCTACAAAGTTCCCATATTCGCAGGTGGCAAGTTCGACATGAGTGTGCCACTACCGATGTTACTNGAATGGAAGACAGCTACAAAGTTCCCATATTCGCAGGTGGCAAGTTCGACATGAGTGTGCCACTACCGATGTTACTGGATTTCGCCGAAGATTATAGGAAGATAATAATAGGAGCCAAGCAAGAACTGGTGAAAATGCTAGCCACCTCGCATTATGAAGTGTTGGGAGTCAGAGAAAACCCACAGTCTGTCGCTGTAACCCTGACCAACATGGAGTGGTTCGTTCCCCATGTGACTCCGAGCACCCGCGGATTCATGAAGCTACTGAACTACATCAAGAATGAAAGAAACATTGACATAACCTTCAGGAGCAGGAGTTTGGTTACTTGCCCAGTCTTGTTGTCTGCCATGCAAAACCACTGGGTCGTGAATATGTATTCAAGCATGGNGGAGCAGGAGTTTGGTTACTTGCCCAGTCTTGATGTCTGCCATGCAAAACCACTGGGTCGTGAATATGTATTCAAGCATGGGAAAACCTCGTTACATCGCACTGGCATTTCAAACGAACTAGCAACACGTTTCGGCAGACAAATCTACCTTCGACTACTGCACTGTCCAGAATCTGAAAGTATTTTTAAATAGCGAAAACTCTCCATATGTGGATTTGAACACCTCATTCGACCAAGAAGGATTTACTTTGCTATATTATATGTATACTCAATTTCAAGCCTCCTACTACAGGGGCGAGTACTACTCCGCCCTGTGCCCGGAAAGATTCCGTGAAACGGCGGCATTGCTGATCTTCGACACATCCAAACAAAACGAGCGAGTTCAAGATGGTGTGGTGGATTGTCGTATAGAAATTATTTCCAAGGAAAACATGCCTGCCAACACTTCTGCACACTGTTTGATTTTGAAAGACAGAGTAGTGAGCTATGGCTGCTTTTCGGGGCTGGTGAACATGGTGAGCTCAGTATATATAAACAGGATGATCACTGCTTCGCACCTCAATTTGTATCAGGATATACTGTAATCTGCAAGGCTTCCATAGCCAGAGAGGCTAGGCTAGGTGATCAAGGAGATCGCAGTGTCCTACGACGATGATGGCAAGACGTGCATACACTCCTTTCACCCCCCTTATTCGTGGAAATTGGACGAGAAAATCAAGAAGACGAACGAATGGCTGACCAAGTACTACCACTGACGGGAGTGGAACAAAGGAGAGATTCTGTACCATGAAGTGGGAAACATGCTGCGTGACTTTCTGATGCATTATCCACTAGGGCCGGTTTATGTGGTATGGCCCGAGCAGAAAAAATGGTAGAGTGACTTGTGCAAAAGCGAAGTTGAATTCATTGACGTGCAGTTAGAGTACAGCTGTCTTTCGCTGTGCAAGCTGACGAAACTTTACGACGACCAGCAGCGACAGGTCGGAACCTAACTGGAAACGTGCGTGGAGCAATGTGCAGCTGCTGTGCAAATGGTATGCCTCGTCTCCTTGGACCGGGAATCGATGAGTTATGGCTAGACCGAAATCACCCAAAATGTAAGAGACTTTTAGTTTTTGTGTGCTGTACACCTGATCAGCATTCGTATTATATATGAGGGAAAAAATTCGATGTACGCTCATTTAGTCGCGGCGCAGTGNCTGTACACCTGATCAGCATTCGTATTATATATGAGGGAAAAAATTCGATGTACGCTCATTTAGTCGCGGCGCAGTGGTCCTTTCATCAAGATAGCAATGTTCTGTCCTATGAACATTTTCACAAGTACCAAGCCTGACTACTGTAGCACTGAATACAGTTTCATTGCNTAGCAATGTTCTGTCCTATGAACATTTTCACAAGTACCAAGCCTGACTACTGTAGCACTGAATACAGTTTCATTGCGGAAGATGGACACATTTCCACCCTACACCAAGACCTACCATAGCAGCAGCATGCAGCATTGGCATTTTATACATTTACCATTCATCTACGAACCAACGCAGATGTAAGTGGGCTGTCCAGGAGCATCGGCCTGCATCGTGTTACACATGATGCNCCATTCATCTACGAACCAACGCAGATGTAAGTGGGCTGTCCAGGAGCATCGGCCTGCATCGTGTTACACATGATGCCACAGATGCAGCTGCCCTGCACCATGGACCAAATCATCGCTCCTGTCCAGACTCCGGCTATCACCAATGTGTCAGACTGTGTCGTAGATCTGTCCCAGGAGGGGCATAAATNATCGCTCCTGTCCAGACTCCGGCTATCACCAATGTGTCAGACTGTGTCGTAGATCTGTCCCAGGAGGGGCATAAATGATCGGTCATTTCCCAGCATCCCGATTCCAAGAAGAATTTATCCACCCAGAATACGAGATGCCACAGAGTACAGCATTGGCGCTATGCGCTAGTGTCAGTGCCTGCCATGGATGGTTCTAATGCCAGCTCGGAAAACGAATCTGCACCTACTCGTGGTCGCCGCCCAGCACCATGTAAATTTGGGGTTGTGGATCCACCAGACATACTGTTGATGGTGGTCCCACCATTCGCATGGTGGAAATCATGGAGTCAACTGTTAAAGAAGTGCAAGATCTGCAGTGTTGATATGATGAGGTAGATGACCAATCGGGAGCTAATGGACATCACTACGATCCACAGACTTGTGCGATGCTTCGCAAAAAGCTGATGCTTACCATCCTTCGAGAACTGTGTAGCCATGCATGTGCCAGTCTTCTAAAGTAGAGCACTATATGAACACTTTCAAACAAATTATAAATATTTTGTTAATGTATTGACTGTGTATTAAATAAATAATTTTTGAGACATATTTGTGTTTTTTTAACAAAGTCATTTTTATCATGATTAAATTATTTACCCATTAATGAATAATTACCGGTAAAATCANGGAAATTGGACGAGAAAATCAAGAAGACGAACGAATGGCTGACCAAGTACTACCACTGACGGGAGTGGAACAAAGGCGAGATTCTGTACCATCAAGTGGGAAACATGCTGCGCGACTTTCTGATGCATTATCCACTAGGGCCGGTTTATGTGATACATCCCGAGCAGAAAAAATGGTAGAGTGACTTGTGCAAAAGCGAAGTTAAATTCATTGACGTGCAGTTAGAGTACAGCTGTCTTTCGCTGTGCAAGCTGACGAAACTTTACGACGACCAGCAGCGACAGGTCGGAACCTAACTGGAAACGTGCGTGGAGGAATGTGCAGCTGCTGTGCAAATGGTATGCCTCGTCTCCTTGGACCGAGAATCGATGAGTTATGGCTAGACCGAAATCACCCAAAATGTAGGAGACTTTTAGTTTTTGTGTGGNGGACCGAGAATCGATGAGTTATGGCTAGACCGAAATCACCCAAAATGTAGGAGACTTTTAGTTTTTGTGTGGTGTACACCTGATCAGCATTCGTATTATATATGAGGGAAAAAATTCGATGTAAGCTCATTTAGTCGCGGCGCAGTGGTCCTTTCATCAAGATAGCAATGTTCTGTCCTATGAACATTTTCACAAGTACCAAGCCTGACTACTGTAGCACTGAATACAGTTTCATTGCAGAAGATGGACACATTTCCACCCTACACCAAGACCTACCATAGCGGCAGTATGCAGCATTGGCATTTTATAAATTTTCCATTCATCTACGAACCAACGCAGATGTAAGTGGGCTGTCCAGGAGCATCGGCCTGCATCGTGTTACACATGATGCCACAGATGCAGCTGCCCTGCACCATGGACCAAATCATCGCTCCTGTCCAGACTCCGGCTATCACCAATGTGTCAGACTGTGTCGTAGATCTGTCCCAGGAGGGGCATAAATTATCGGTCGTCTCCCAGCATCCCGATTCCAAGAAGAATTTATCCACCCAGAATACGAGATGCCACAGAGTACAGCATTGGCGCTATGCGCTAGTGTCAGTGCCTGCCATGGATGGTTCTAATGCCAGCTCGGGAAACGAATCTGCACCTACTCGTGGTCGCCGCCCAGCACCATGTAAATTTGGGGTTGTGGATCCACCAGACATACTGTTGATGGTGGTCCCACCATTCGCATGGTGGAAATCATGGAGTCAACTGTTAAAGAAGTGCAAGATCTGCAGTGTTGATATGATGAGGTAGATGACCAATCGGGAGCTAATGGACATCACTACGATCCACAGACTTGTGCGATGCTTCGCAAAAAGCTGATGCTTACCATCCTTCGAGAACTGTGTAGCCATGCATGTACCAGTCTTCTAAAGTAGAGCACTATATGAACTCTTTTAAACAAATTATAAATATTTTGTTAATGTATTTACTGTGTATTAAATAAATAATTTTTGAGACATATGTGTGTTTTTTTAACAAAGTCATTTTTATCATGATTAAATTATTTACCCATTAATGAATAATTACCGGTAAAATCAATTTTCGATATGGTTAATCTATTTTCTCTTATTGTTTAAATTAATTCATAGTGGTAAAAATTATTCACTTTCTTTTCTAATATACACTGGAGAGCCACAAAAATTGGTATAGGCGTGCGTATGCAAATAACAGAGGTATGGAACCAATGAGAGTAACGCGACGCAGTCGGCAGCGCCTATATAAGACAACAAGCGTCTGGCAAAGTTGCTAGATCGGTTACTGCTGCTACAATGGCAGGTTATCAAGATTTAAGTGAGTTTGAATGTGGTGTTATAGTCGGCGCACAAGAGATGGGACATAGCATATCCGAGGTAGCGATAACCTTTGGATTTTCGCTTACGAACATTTCACAAGTGTACCGTGAATATCGGGAATCCGGTAAAACATCAAATCTTCGACATTGCTGCGGCCGGAAAAANCAATGGCAGGTTATCAAGATTTAAGTGAGTTTGAACGTGGTGTTATAGTCGGCGCACAAGAGATGGGACATGGCATATCCGAGGTAGCGATAACATTTGGATTTTCGCTTACGAACATTTCACGAGTGTACCGTGAATTAGCCCTTAGGCCATTTTGTAGTTTAGAAGCTGTAACGACGCCGGCGAAAAAGATCGTGAACGAACGGGACAAACAACGACTGAAGAGAATCATTAAACGTGACAGACGTGCAACCATTTCTCAAATTGACGCAGATTTCAATGCTGGGGCATCAACAAGNGAGAATCATTAAACGTGACAGACGTGCAACCATTTCTCAAATTGACGCAGATTTCAATGCTGGGGCATCAACAAGTACCAGTGTTCGACTATTCAATGGACCATCATTGATGTGGGCTTTCGGAGCCGAAGGCCCACTTATGTACTGTTGTTGACTGCACGACATAAAGCTTTACGCCTTACCTGGCGCGGCCAACACCACCATTGGACTGTTGATGACTGGAAACATGTTGCCTGGTCTGACGNAGTTAATACAAAAAAAGCAGAGGACTTGGATAAGCCAACAAAACATCTGACAGGACGAGTATACCTCTTGCACGGGCTACAGCGTGCAACCACACAATCAAACATAATGTCGGTCAAAACAAATTGGATAAACAAAATAGCTGGTCGTGTGGATGGTTGGTATGGACAGACTCAAAAGTCTTTGTACGACGACACATCTGACAAGATATGCATCCTCTTTCATAGGCTACAGCTACCATTATGATTTATAAATGGTACACCCGACAAGATATACATATTCTTGCATGGGCTACAGCGTTTTGCTGCAGCTGATGGTGGGATATTTTTACATATCGACATCGACATATCCATAGGTCTAAGTGTGTATGCTATCTTCCATTATCTGCCTCTTGTTATCTTTCCATATTAGGGTCAATTTATTTATGCATTCGGAGTATAGTTCGTACTGGTGCGACCTTATCGTACGAACATTTAGCCTCATCAAACAGTGCTGCTCCAGAACAGAAATGAAGTCTTCGAATTTGATTTTATTTCTTACTACACATTTTTTATGCCTTTTGCAATTTTCGCAAACTTCCACTGCATTTGTACGAATAAAATTTGGTCTGTAGTCATACGAATTCTGGCATAATGTACCAGCCACATTTGTCCTTAAACTTGCCAACAAGTTTCTTGTTTTTTTTTTTTTTTTTNGGTAGACGCTGGTGTAAAATTCGCTTTTAAAATCTTGATCGTTTTGGTCAAATCATTGTGAAATTTGGGTATGTGTATTGCATACAGGAAATAGTCGGTATCCATGTAGGCCAGCTCAAGGTCATCTCCATTCCAGGCCTTCATGACATCGTAATGGAACCTGTACATAAGCATTTTCGACTGGTCGAGAATAGAGAACCCTGCATAAATAGGTTTTTCAGATAGGATTTCTTCATGTTTAAATGCAGGAGGGCCAGATTCTCATCGTAAATTGTGCATTCGAGGAAAGTGGGCTTAAATGCAAGTGTCTTGATTCTCTTCTCGTTGCTCATCAGTTCGAGTTTTAGTAGTTTTTTTTTCGTAAGTTTTCCGGAAGTACTGTTATTTGCTAATTTGAAGAATTCTTTTTCGAAATCGTTCTGAACNTGCCCACAAAGTATATAAATGGAGAAAATAATCAAAGCAATGTGAACGAACATTGCATGCAACGCCGAAAAATTTTGAAGACAATGCAGTTGTCTTCAAAAATAATGTATACCAATAAAGAGAAAAAATGTTACCAAAAATGCCTTGCCNCTTGAAGACAATGCAGTTGTCTTCAAAAATAATGTATACCAATAAAGAGAAAAAATGTTACCAAAAATGCCTTGCCAAAAATCATAGCTACCGAGGAAAAAATTCTGTGTTTAAACAATAGTTAATACAAAAAAAGCAGAGGACTTGGATAAGCCAACAAAACATCTGACAGGACGAGTATACCTCTTGCACGGGTTACAGCGTGCAACCACACAATCTAACATAATGTCGGTCAAAACAAATTGGATAAACAAAATAGCTCGTCGTGTGGATGGTTGGTATGGACAGACTCAAAAGTCTTTGTACAACGACACATCTGACAAGATATGCATCCTCTTTCATAGGCTACAGCTACCATTATGATTTATAAATGGTACACTCGACAAGATATGCATATTCTTGCATGGGCTACAGCGTATTGCTGCAGCTGATGGTGGGATATTTTTACATATCGACATCGACATATCCATAGGTCTAAGTGTGTAGTAGCATGGGTGTGTAGTGGGGTAGACGCTGGTGTAAAATTCGCTTTTAAAATCTTGATCGTTTTGGTCAAATCATTGTGAAATTTGGGTATGTGTATTGCATACAGGAAATAGTCGGTATCCATGTAGGCCAGCTCAAGGTCATCTCCATTCCAGGCCTTCATGACATCGTAATGGAACCTGTACATAAGCATTTTCGACTGGTCGAGAATAGAGAACCCTGCATAAATAGGTTTTTCAGATAGGATTTCTTCATGTTTAAATGCAGGAGGGCCANAAATAGGATTTCTTCATGTTTAAATGCAGGAGGGCCAGATTCTCATCGTAAATTGTGCATTCGAGGAAAGTGGGCTTGAATGCAAGTGTCTTGATTCTCTTCTCGTTGCTCATCAGTTCGAGTTTTAGTAGTTTTTTTTTTCGTAAGTTTTCCGGAAGTACTGTTATTTGCTAATTTGAAGAATTCTTTTTCGAAATCGTTCTGAACNGTTTTTTTTTCGTAAGTTTTCCGGAAGTACTGTTATTTGCTAATTTGAAGAATTCTTTTTCGAAATCGTTCTGAACAGCTTGACAATTTGTTTTGTTGAGCTCGATGTAAGCTTTGATCCACCGGCTTTGTTCGAATTCTAGTACACGATGAATTTTCTTTATCCTTAATGCGTGTGATACAGCTGGTTTCATATTGCGGTAGTGGATGATGTAGCTTTTTTTTGGGGGGGGGAGTCGTCAGTCATCAGTTTCGGCTGCTTGGAGCCCGGTGGACACTGGTTGGCAGGTAAGAAAGGCAGGTCTTTGTAGTCTTCATACAAGTCTGTGGGATATTCTATGTCGACTTCGAGAATATAATAATAATGCTCTGTAATAGCATATACAAAAAAACCGAAGGTGCTTGTCACCACAGAGGCACTGTTCTTAGCAGAGAAATCACAAAGACTATTAAAATATGATCAGCGAAATCCCATATGAATGATCGAAACTATGAAGTCGGCTCATAAACAGTAATATGTAATTGTGTTCTTTAACACAATCTCGACTAAAAATTCACNATCGAAACTATGAAGTGGGCTCATAAACAGTAATATGTAATTGTGTTCTTTAACACAATCTCGACTAAAAATTCACATTTAAGAGCGCAAAACGGCAGATAATTCTGTGGGACGTCCCGCTCGCTGCTAGCCAAAGGCTGCTTGCTCACTGGTGCGGTGCAGATTAANATCGAAACTATGAAGTCGGCTCATAAACAGTAATATGTAATTGTGTTCTTTAACACAATCTCGACTAAAAATTCACCTTTAAGAGCGCAAATCGGCAGATAATTCTGTGGGACGTCCCGCTCGCTGCTAGCCAAAGGCTGCTTGCTCACTGGTGCGGTGCAGATTAACACTCGAGACGCTTTAACGCTAAGGAAAGCAAACTCACATCAAAGGAAGAAGGAAAATTGCTGGTAGCAAACTAAGTACATAGACTTCCATAAAAACCCAAACACACACTGTGCAAGCACAAAGTTCCTCCTGCAAGGAAGTAAATAGCCCCGACGGAATACAATCAGTGCACGTGAACAGAAAGTCCACAACGTGAGTCCACAAACACGAGCCGAGATTATTTACTGTAATTCACATACTGTAGAGGCAGTATAATAGCTCGACATGAAAAAAAATTTCCAGGCGGACATTAAAAAAAATTGTTGAGGGAGAATTGGAAAATTAATTTACGTCAATTCCCTCGCAGCTACTGCACGACTGTTCTGGCATGGATGAAAAAAGTTAATTCCGATTTGGTAGCCCAGGGAACTAAGTCTGCAGCTGAACGTGGCTGGGCATGAAATGGACGAGGCAGTGGGCCGGCGTGTACACTTCCCTCACGTCCAGCTGCGCTAGGGTTTCAGAGTACGGGACAAGCGCTCGTACGTGAGCAAAAAGCATGCAAAACACTATACACTATCCTTTATGTATTTACGTGTGTAATTAATTAATCAAAAACCGGTAAATATTTGTATCGTGGAATTGTGGGTAAAAATTCCATTTAACATACAATGAAGTCTTTGTATGCTTACAAGTGACAGTGCAGGGATGAGACAATATTCTTGTAACATTCGCTGCCATACTGCAAATAATAATAAAAATAATGGACTAAATATTTGAAGATATATTTAACGAAAAATGGAAAGAGTTTCGGGAAAGGGATTATTGTAGTTTTGTGTGGGTCTACTACAGCCATCAGCCATGTCGTCACAAAACCAAACATCATCACCAAAATATGCTCTAAAACAGGGTTTCTCAACCTTTTGAACTACATCCTCCCCCTGGCATACTAGTGTACGAGCCTACCCCCCCCCNTCCCCCCTCCGCCATCAATAAAAATCATACTGTTTTGGCAGTATATTGTTTTTATATACATATTTATGTATAATTAATTATCTATGTTTATCCACTACCTAATCTCATATATGTATATATAATATATAAACAGGAAGTTCTATTTATCTTAACCACCCACAATAACTCCGTACCGGGGCTACAAATGGAAAAGTATTTCATACAAATATTGCATAACTGGAAGGGGAAATAATACTCCTGGGGAGTCAGTCTTATAACGTTATTTATAAGTAATATACGAGTACTAACATCAGTTATTTAAATTGAACCATGTATATATATATATTTCGAAAGTTCAGTGAAGCTCGTCAAAACCTATTTAAATATGTGATACAATGTACACTTTCAGAACATGAACATTAAAGACGACACAGAAAGGGGGATCTCTACTGCCCGTTTGTAGTATTAACCATATGGGTACTTCGAGGGGTACAACATTCACATTAGATGTTCAAAGTGGTGACCATTGGCAGCGATACACAAGTTATGTCGCTGAATGAATGACAACACTGATTCCTCCAGTGTTGTCTGCTGAAGAGCATTACACACACGCACAAAATGTTCCTGCATGTTATCTGGAGTTGTTGGAATATATCGATATACAGCACCTTTGAGGTAACCCAAATAAAAAAGTCCAGGGTATTAAAATCAGGAGACCAAGCTGGCCACTGAACTGGTCCTCCATGACCAATCCACCTACCAGGATATTTTCTGTCCAGCACACGACGTGCATGCACAGTATTATGTGCTGGGCATCCATTGTGCTGGTACCACATTATCATTCTGTTCCTTAGAGATATCTCCTCCAGAAAACCAGGAAGAACTTTTTGTATGAAAGTGGCTTACTCCCTGACGTTTCAGTTGCCATTCACGAAATACGGCACTTTAACCTTATTGCCAANTTTTGTATGAAAGTGGCTTACTCCCTGACGTTTCAGTTGCCATTCACGAAATACGGCACTTTAACCTTATTGCCAACCATCCCACACCAGACGTTAACTTTCCAGTGGCGCTAATGGTCCACCTGCCGAAGACATCGTGGGTTCTCGACGGCCCAATCATGCTTGTACCTCATATTCACTAGGCCTGAGTTGGAGAACGACGATTTATCAGCAAAACGAACATCCTGAAAAAAGTTCCGGTTAGCGATAATTTGATGCTGTGCCCATTGACAGAACTCTACACGATTCTGGAAATAATTCCCTTGCAGTTCTTGGTGTAAGTGCACACGATAGAGATGTAACGTATGACGCTTAATAATGCGATGTGCACTCGTTTTCGGAATGCCAATTTTGCCTTCAAGTTGGCGTGTTGTTACATGTGGATTAACTGATACAGCAGTGAGAACAGCAACCTCAGAAACTTCATTTGTGCGAGTTCTACGACGACTGCGTTGCTGTGGGTGAACATTGCCCGTTTCACAAAGCTTCTGATCGAGACTGGAAAACATCCGCCTGACTATCATTNTGCCCGTTTCACAAAGCTTCTGATCGAGACTGGAAAACATCCGCCTGACTATCATTACGCCGACCTTCAATAGAATAAACGACGAGTGAGCAAACCAAGCTATTGATAATATGGCAATAACAGAACTGTGTAGCGCGTGCGCACNTTACGCCGACCTTCAATAGAATAAACGACGAGTGAGCAAACCAAGCTATTGATAATATGGCAATAACAGAACTGTGTGCGCGTGCGCACGTGTNTTTCACAAAGCTTCTGATCGAGACTGGAAAACATCCGCCTGACTATCATTACGCCGACCTTCAATAGAATAAACGACGAGTGAGCAAACCAAGCTATTGATAATATGGCAATAACAGAACTGTGTAGCGCGTGCGCACGTGTGTGTGTGTTTCAGTACAACTCACTTGAATGTACTACACTGTACTGTAAAATTATACGAGCACATTCATCTGCTAACATTACATTCACCATAAATGAGCATCATTTCTACCTTCTCGTTGTTTGAGTACATTTCCGTCACGCCACCACTGACCTTGCAGTGTGGTGTATTCGACTGAACACGGATGACTAATTAGTAGTCGTCACGTCATATGTCTTAGCGCAACCTCTGGAATGTGGTACACAACTCTTGGTACATACACCGTTTGCATCACCTCTACATCAAATGCAGAGCGTTAACGTCATACTGTACTGTACCGTGCAGCGCAATCGTGCCGCAAGGCAGGTCTTCACGAACCCTTAGGAGTCCCAGTGTATATGGCGGTTTTTTACTATCTGTTTATTAGCCTGGTACATTATGATACATTTTTGGATTGGTCTTGACGAGCTTCATTGAACTTTTAACGAATAGTTACATGCTGCCATTTAAAAATATGATGTTAGTACTCTTATCTCACTAATACAAAATGTTATAAGACTGAATCTCCAGCAGTATTATTTCCCCCTTCCATTTATACAATTTTTGTTTGAAACAATTTTTCATTTGGAGCCCCGGTAAGGAGTTATTGTGGGTGGTCAAGATAAATGGGACATTCTTTATATACAGACACGGTAATTTAAAACTTTAGTTTTGTTGTATAACCCTTTTACTTTAAATTTTATCTTACAGTCTGTAACACCACCCCTGAAATTCTCCCACGCCTCCCCAGGCGGCGTGCCCCAAGGTTGAGGATCCCTGCTATAAAATATGTTAGATTATGAGTATTTTATTAATTTCCATTGGTTCGTTTCTTTGTTGAATTGCTTGTGCAGAATTGTTTAGGGAACGTGGTTATTCTTCTAGAAAATTGACGATAGATTTGACATGGACTGTATCCCAAATATGTTACTAGGAACAATAGTGGAGATTGTTATGAGAGTTTTGGCCTAGCTGACTTTATACGAATCCTTGAAAATATGCCTACTCTAAAAATTTGTAATGCAAACTAATACCAGAGTGAAGGCACTAACTAACCTTTAATTAAAATACTCCAATTCTGGCCATTTATACTTGACCCAAACAAAACTCATGATTTCGTAGAACGCATTAAGGATAATTCAGTATTTTTTGCTCGTTTGATGATATTCATATTCATTATGGCGCAACCAAATAGCCATTCAGTGTAACACGCATATTTAACATAAAATTATATCATCACCACGGTTTGAGCGGATATCTTATATCAGAATAAATATAAAAAAAATGATATTGTAATGTGTGTTTAAAAATGTATTATTCGAAAATAACGTTAACGTGCGTTTTCCTGTTTTAATATTGAGAATAGTACGCATAATAATTTATGTTTTTCAGTATGCAACGCCTTTTTCTGTTTTGACAATGTCTGAGTTTTCTGACATACCTAGAATGTGTTTTTATCAGTACCAATATTCGCATAAAGAATAAATATAAAGGTATCGTTANTCAGTATGCAACGCCTTTTTCTGTTTTGACAATGTCTGAGTTTTCTGACATACCTAGAATGTGTTTTTATCAGTACCAATATTCGCATAAAGAATAAATATAAAGGTATCATGTTTTCTTAGACCTATACACTTTACTTCCAAAGAAACTGGGCAGAAATATCTGTGGAAATTTTTTTTTAATGTGCAAAGGATTATTATAGTTACCGTTATTTTAAAACTCTTCAATAGTTTCTAGTTTTTGGTATCATTTGACAGATGATTAACATCCGCCGACACGTTTGTATTTCTCTCTTGAAGCCTAAAGATCTTTAAACTCGGAAATCTTTACAAATGACTGTGCAAGATGATTTTGGTTCACAGATTCTACACTGTAAAACATTTTCTGGAAAACTTCCTAAACTGTAATGGAAGTTTTTTGCCTATACATTGTTTGGAAATAATACCACATGTCTGACTGTAAATATAGGAATGTTGAACGTCGTTGCTATATAAAGTTGGGGATTTCTCTACGCATTTGATCGTTTCATGAGCGAATGTAGGAACGGTACCATGGATGTATGGGAAAATAATTTACTATTCGCACTTTTTCACTATTCGTATTCACTGATATNTGTAGGAACGGTACCATGGATGTATGGGAAAATAATTTACTATTCGCACTTTTTCACTATTCGTATTCACTGATATAGTAATTTCTACGAATAATTTCTTACAGTGTAGTTCAATTATGAGATCACCATTCTAATTGCCATTATTGTTTTACNTGTAGGAACGGTACCATGGATGTATGGGAAAATAATTTACTATTCGCACTTTTTCACTATTCGTATTCACTGATATGGTAATTTCTACGAATAATTTCTTACAGTGTAGTTCAATTATGAGATCACCATTCTAATTGCCATTATTTTTTTACNAGTAATTTCTACGAATAATTTCTTACAGTGTAGTTCAATTATGAGATCACCATTCTAATTGCCATTATTTTTTTACACTGCACATCTCGATTAAGCTTCAGTTCAACATAGAGAAGATAAATTTTTGAAGCGTCTCCTATTTTCACCCTTCGCTTATATTATTTCTGTGATTCTAACAGGTCAAATAAATAATTAATTCCTAGAAAAAAATAGCAGTATTTTTAAATGCAACCCCATACAATTTCACGCATGTTGTGAATATTATACCATTTTATTTTTAAAAATAGTGTTTGTANTTTTAAATGCAACCCCATACAATTTCACGCATGTTGTGAATATTATACCATTTTATTTTTAAAAATAGTGTTTGTATTTGCGTTCGTTTACATCGTGGCCATTATTAATTAGGGAATAATAAATTACGTTATAAATGACTTCTGCAATGTTTTTTTTTTTGGTACATCTGTTGGCGATGTACATTGTGCAATATAATTTTCATCTATGTCTACCATCATACAAGCAAACGAGTAAATAACATTGAATTATCTGGTATCACATCAAGCAACACTGAAAAGACGTTAAGAAATGCGTCCATTAGTTAGGTGTCAGATATTGTTCGTGTTAAACCTATGAAAACAATGATTTGTAGTATGTACTAAACTGAATGATATAGAATTCCACCCTCAGCAAACTATGTAGGTCGTATGTAGATTCTTCAGGTTTTTATTGTAACCTAGTTATCTTTATCGAAATAGCTACTCTCGTCGGGGAATAAAAGATATTTCAACAATAGTTAAATGTATGATTTGTGTGAGCGGGGTTGTGGGATGTCCTTTTTTGTGTCTTTCGCCAATAATTTTATTCTACATGTATAAGGGAAGTTCGGCTAAGAGTACCCATCTTCTAAGAGTACACAGTGCCATTTCTACAAAGTTGGTAATGTATGCCGGGAAACTAGTGACGGTTAGACATTATGCCGCCAGTTGTTCATCATAGCCGAAGCTCAGAGCGGGGGTATAACAGGCCCTTGTGAGGGCCCTTGACAACCCAACCGGGGTTTCACGTATTTCCGGCAGAGGTTTAGGAAAGGCAAGCCCCTCCGCCCTCTGCCACCAATTTCCAAACTGTTCTTACAGCGGTTTCCCACCTCAGTCACTATTTTCCACTAGGTTACCCCAGTGGACAGGTTTGTAATGTTCTCCAGCCACTGCTGCCTGAGGGGGAGATGGCTGAAAGGAGGGAGTAGCAAACTTTCACCTGGTTTCTTTTTTAAATAGTAATTTTGAATATTACAGGACTTTTAAATAACCACCAACAAGCCCACGAGTGGACTCGGTGGTGGGTATAATAATGTTTAAATTGGTAATGTTGATTCTAAATGCCAGAATTTGTTGTTTAATCGCGTGACATCGTGAGGGTGAGGTCCAGGAAGGAAGGTTTAAATTAAGTTTCTTAAAATATTCCCCATACCAGTTACTGAAGGTAACTAGTAATTTAAAGAATGCAACAGGACGGTGTTTTGCTATAATAATCAAGTAATCTAATTTTTGGTTTTAAATTTACATTGAAGATGTTGTTCATTAAGTTAATTGTACTTTACATTACGTGTTTGCTTGTGTGTGTGAGTAACTCTGACGAGCGATGAATTTTGGATAAAGAACTTATTTTAAATCGGTTATATTTCGCGTACAAAATGCTGAGGGCGTGTATTTTTAAGTTTAGAACAGTAATTTTAATATTATTGTGAAGTATTACTACGAAAGAGTCTGTAGTTTATTAAATATCGCGTGAAAAGCGAGTAATAATTAGTAACTTTTAGTTTTAAGAGTTGAAAGCTCCGTGATTGGCCGGCAGGTCCCGCCAATGGCGGAGTCTCTGCAACCGCTCACAATATGGCAGCGCTGTCGTGTTCAGCGCGGAGACTCGTAGTGATTTCTTGAATTTTCTCGGGAAATTTAAAAGTTTAATTTCAATGGTGCGAAGTGGGTGGAACGAAGCCTTGTAGTATTTGTGAGGTGCGAAAATGCTTGTGTAATTGTTTTAAGAATGCAAGGAGTTTCCGGAACGGATTAAAAAGGAGATATAATTTAGTCAACATTCGGAAAAGAGCTGAGGGCTTCTAGGAGCAGAAAGGTTTTTTTCCTGTGGTGAAGTTATTGAGTGGCATCTTGCCATGTAGGGTTGGAAATGCTTCAAGATGGCTGTGAAATTACACTCGGCCAATAACCGCATGAGTGAACTCAAGTCCTGGAGTGTCTCCCCCAGTCCTCCTGAAGCATTTTGAGGTGCTGGCTTGCGATGCCGGGCGGGCACGGTGCGGGTTTTCCCTGCGTGTCAGAGGGTAGAGTGGGTGTTGTTTCAGCAGCTGCTGGCCGTTGAACGCCAATCAACGCCTGCGCGTACGATCGGCTTCTGGGTAGGTTTTGTGCATCCGGAATTTTTTTATATTATGCAAAGTTCCTAGCCGGCATTAGAATTGGCTTCGGTTTGAGTTGCATTCTTGCCTTCAGATGTTCTATCTGGGTTTGTCGTATCTGTATTTTCTCCAAAAAATTAGGGCAGAGCTTTGAGGTCGATTGATGCAGGCCGTGGCAGTTGCAACAAACCGGTACGTTTTCTAAATTGGGGCACATTCCCACATTGTGTGGCCCAGTACACTGTGGGCAAACTGACTGCATATTGCAGTAGTTGTGGGTGTGGCCTATTGACATGCATTTTGAACATCGAGAGATGTCTTGTGGTCTTTTGCGGTATATTCTGGGTTGCACCACGGTAAGTTTCAGCCTTTTAACAGAAACTAGTGGTGGGAAATTTTTGTTGCGTGTGGCTGTTACACAGAAATAATTCTGTGGCTGCAACTTGTTTTCTGGGTTGGCTGGGTCAGGAATGCGCTTACAAAATTGAGTTACATTTTTAATCTCATAGCCGCGGTCGGCGAGTTCTTATTGAATTTCCTGGGCATTTGTGGTCGATGGCAAATCGAAGACCACTTTTTGGTGCTGTTCACTTTTTACATAGGAGGTGTAGAAGTTTATGCCTTGAGTTTTGAATGTATTCTGCGCCTGGTTGAACAGCGCGTAAGCAGTAGTAGTGACGTGGATTTTACTACCGTCACGTGAAATAGAGATGCTGTAGCCGGTTTTCGAAATGCTACCGATAATTTGCACAATCTTTCGGTAGTTTTGCATTTCAGGAACTACCATCCTGTGCGTTTGCTTTTTTTTATTGTTTTGCGCTCCGACCTAAGGCTGTGTGCGTGGCGGAGGGGCGCCTGAGGGGCTGGGTGTTTGCTGGGAAAACCCATCTGGGATTTCCCGCAGTTGACTGAACCGGTTTGCCACCAGAAGTGGTACGGGCGTCACTGACAGAAGAGGCAGGGCCGCTCCTTCGCTGTCTGTTGTGTTAGTGATACTGGCTTTCCTATTCCTCTAGCACACCATAAAAGAAATAATGATGAATAATACCAATTAACCCTAAGGGACCTTTCCCCTAATATTAGAGTCGGGTTTTATGTCTTCAGATATTTTTTAAAACGGCTTAAGCACTATCAGAAACANACCTTTCCCCTAATATTAGAGTCGGGTTTTATGTCTTCAGATATTTTTTAAAACGGCTTAAGCACTATCAGAAACATATGAAAGCATCTCTCACTGCGCCCTGGATGTAAGTCGTTTTGAAGAGAAAATCACATTACACTATTAACTCTTCTTCCTCTTTCGAGTCATATACTTCAGGCATTTGAAGAAGTGTTTTTTTAGTAACTAAAATACGCGTATTCTAAAAATGTGGAGGCATGGAAAACGACATCAGGGAACCATGCATCTGGCATTCAACTGAAACGAGACGCTGGTTTGTTTCAGAGAGCTTATGTTATAACTGCCATTGTAGTTAAAGCAGTAAAATACTTTCAGTGTATTGGTGTACAGGCTGTTCAGAAACTCAGTGGCCAAACTCCAGACATAGTTTATTTGGACCAATAGTAGCACAAAATACCTGTACACTTATATCCGGAAACTAATTTTTATATCAAATAATTCTACTATAATTTCCGGTATATAACAACAGCAGAACAAGGTGGAGCGATCGTGCGTGCATGATAAAGTGCATGAGAAGTAGGCGCGTGACGCTGCGTATGTAATAATTTAATGTCGTATACCTACGACCTATGCAACTTGTATTACATTCGTGATCGCACTGTCTTGTTCTCCAGGCGTTGTTGTTGCCCCAACTTTCAAAACAGTTGTTTAACATAAAAATAAATTGCCAAATATAAGTTTATAGGGCTTTTTTGTTATTATTAGTCCAAAGAATNACCTTTCCCCTAATATTAGAGTCGGGTTTTATGTCTTCAGATATTTTTTAAAACGGCTTAAGCACTATCAGAAACACATGAAAGCATCTCTCACTGCGCCCTGGATGTAAGTCGTTTTGAAGAGAAAATCACATTACACTATTAACTCTTCTTCCTCTTTCGAGTCATATACTTCAGGCATTTGAAGGAGTGTTTTTTTAGTAACTAAAATACGCGTATTCTAAAAATGTGGAGGCATGGATAACGACATCAGGGAACCATGCATCTGGCATTCAACTGAAACGAGACGCTGGTTTGTTTCGGAGAGCTTATGTTATAACTGCCATTGTAGTTAAAGCAGTAAAATACTTTCAGTGTATTGGTGTACAGGCTGTTCAGAAACTCAGTGGCCAAACTCCAGACATAGTTTATTTGGACCAATAGTAGCACAAAATACCTGTACACTTATATCCGGAAACTAATTTTTATATCAAATAATTCTACTATAATTTCCGGTATATAACAACAGCAGAACAAGGTGGAGCGATCATGCGTGCATGATAAAGTGCATGAGAAGTAGGCGCGTGACGCTGCGTATGTAATAATTTAATGTCGTATACCTACGACCTATGCAACTTGTATTACATTCAGATCGCACTGTCTTGTTCTCCAGGCGTTGTTGTTGCCCCAACTTTCAAGACAGTTGTTTAACATAAAAATAAATTGCCAAATATAAGTTTATAGGGCTTTTTTGTTATTATTAGTCCAAAGAATNAACAGTTGTTTAACATAAAAATAAATTGCCAAATATAAGTTTATAGGGCTTTTTTGTTATTATTAGTCCAAAGAATCTATGACTAGTGTTTGGGCACTAACATTCCGAACATTATGTATACCCATTCTATCGTAACATATATTTGGCTGACGATTTCATACCCTATATGGTAACTTACCGCAAGACATATAGACGGCTATGATAATAATCATAATGATTTACATACAACTATCTTTACTAGTGTCAAAAAATTAGGAGATCAAATTAGGTTTGAAGTAGATGACCTTTCGCAGCTTTCATTATGCCGAACTTATGAAGCTTATAAAGATGCTTGATATGCCTTGCTTGACCACTTGCATAAGTACTTCCACAGGTTCACCGACTCAGCAATCCTACACACCGATCTAAGAGCTCCGACCATTTCCAAAAGCAAACTCGGTAGAAACAAGAAGTTACTGAAGAATGAGCCTACTTTCCTCTACATGGGTGCAAATAAATTTTAGTAAATTTCTTGAAAGCTTAGATGTTAGGTAGGCATTGGCGTCTCATTAGAGATGAAACCAGAAGCATTTGAAAAAGCACATAGACAATTAAAATACTCAAGTGACTTACCCGGATTCGAATTCAGAAAAACTCGTAAAGTTAAGCTAGCTTGCAATCAACTGCATCACGGACGTAGGATTCGGAGCATCAACTTTGGATGTAATCAGTCTAATGTTCTGAATGATAGGGTTCACTAACCTGAAATATTTACTTGCCCATTATTTTGAAATAAGTGTCTGAGCCACTAAAACACATAAGTTTACATAGCCTTTCATATCGCTATTTGTGTGAAAAATCTGATGGAAATCAGTTGATTGGTGTCCGAGATATGGCATTAAAACATTCCTTCCTTAAAAGGGTCAATCTTACACTATTGCTTAAAAAGAGGCTTTGTACACGATGCTTGTAATAGATAATGTCAGCATAAAGAGTTTGATTGAAATTGTTAAATATATATTCCAAACATATGAAAATGTTGATATGGCTGCCATTTTTTAATCATTCTCTGACCCCATTTAAATCACGTAACTATATTTGGCCTTCTGTGGATGTGCAAATTGTTGTGAAAATTAAACGAATTATTCCGCAAATATGACAAAATGTTCAGTTTACTCACATGACACCACTTTGCAAAGAAATCCTGCAAAAGACAATCTCTGTATGCATATCGGTTGATTGATCCTCAAGATATGGCATAAAAACCAGTTACATAGATTCGTAGATCTGGCATAANCTGTATGCATATCGGTTGATTGATCCTCAAGATATGGCATAAAAACCAGTTACATAGATTCGTAGATCTGGCATAAAAACCAGTTTCATAGTTTCTTAGATATAGCACACCAAACTAAAATGTTTGTTTATGCGCCATTCAGAAGATAAGAGTCTTACATACTTAAAACATATAAATTAATATACCCAGCCACAGTACAACTTAATCGCCATATTTGAAAGAAAGCTGTTAATTGTTTCCCGAGATAGACATNCCATATTTGAAAGAAAGCTGTTAATTGTTTCCCGAGATAGACATAAAAAATATATTATTTCATGTGAGGCTATCTTACAATATGGCGGAGAAATGAAGCTTTGCATTGACAATTTTGATTGATATAACTGTTACTGTCAGCATACAAAGTTAAGTTGAAATTTGTGTTGCAGTTTCGTAGATAAATATTTCTGAGCTAAAATGTATATAAGGTCGCTATTTTGAATATATGTATGTCTGACCCACTCAAAATTTATTAGTTTACATAGTCTGCTATAGCGCTAATTGTTTGCCAAATTTTGTAGAAATCGGTTGTTTTTTCGGAGATCACATAATTTCAAATGGTGAAATAATAATATTTTACAAAATGATCGGCNCTGTATGCATATCGGTTGATTGATCCTCAAGATATGGCATAAAAACCAGTTACATAGATTCGTAGATCTGGCATAAGAACCAGTTTCATAGTTTCTTAGATATAACACACTAAACTAAAATGTTTGTTTATGCGCCATTCAGAAGATAAGAGTCTTACATACTTAAAACATATAAATTAATATACCCAGCCACAGTACAACTTAATCGCCATATTTGAAAGAAAGCTGTTAATTGTTTCCCGAGATAGACATAAAAAATATATTATTTCATGTGAGGCTATCTTACAATATGGCGGAGAAATGAAGCTTTGCATTGACAATTTTGATTGATATAACTGTTACTGTCAGCATACAAAGTTAAGTTGAAATTTGTGTTGCAGTTTCGTAGATAAAAATTTCTGAGCTAAAATGTATATATGGTCGCTATTTTGAATATATGTATGTCTGACCCACTCAAAATTTATTAGTTTACATAGTCTGCTATAGCGCTAATTGTTTGCCAAATTTGGTAGAAATCGGTTGTTTTTTCGGAGATCACATAATTTCAAATGGTGAAATAATAATATTTTACAAAATGATCGGCNGGTAGAAATCGGTTGTTTTTTCGGAGATCACATAATTTCAAATGGTGAAATAATAATATTTTACAAAATGATCGGCAAAAGAGATTATGTGTTTACACATTTGATTGTTTGATGTATACAGCCATCATACAAAGATTCGTTGGAATTAATTACATGATTTCGACGATATAACATACAGAGCTAAAATTCCTATATTACCGCCATTTTAAAAATAAGTGTGATATACCTCAATCACATCAGTTAACGTTACCTACCGCAGTACTATTTGTTTGCTATATTTCGTAGGGATCAGAAATCAGATATGAAATAAAAATTTTATTTATTCGTGTAGCACTATCATACAAAATATGCGACAAAAGAGGCTCAGTGTAGATATATTTGATGTTTATTATATATAATTCCAGCATAAAAAGTTAAATTGGAATTGATTAAATGTGTTTAAGGATATAGCACACTATTCTTAATTATCTAGATGGTCACCATTAAAAAAAATATATGTCCGACACACTTGAAACACTGCGCCAATACTACTTGACTGCTAAATTTGATAGGAATCTGTCAATTGTTTCCCGAGAAATTACACAAAAATTTCATTAACTCATGTAGCGCTATATTACATAATGTCAAATAATATTTGTAATAGATACTGTCACATACAATATTAGTTGAAATTGGTAAAATGGTATGGTAGTTATACCAAATAAACATAAAATATTGATATGGCCTCAATTTTGAAAAAGAGTGCCAAATAAAGTTTAATTAATCATATTTNACCAAATAAACATAAAATATTGATATGGCCTCAATTTTGAAAAAGAGTGCCAAATAAAGTTTAATTAATCATATTTACCTGGCCTATCATAGAATTTCTTACGTGCCAAATTTTGCGAAAATTGGTTCAGCAGTTATTAATATATAATGTAAATAATTAATTTTTGCATACGGCGCTATCTTTCAAAATGGCCAACAATTTTTTTTGTTGTTTAGGTTATATGATGCTTGTAATATATACCGCCAGCGTACGAAATTTTGTTGGAATTGACTAAATAATATGGTAGTTATANACCAAATAAACATAAAATATTGATATGGCCTCAATTTTGAAAAAGAGTGCCAAATAAAGTTTAATTAATCATATTTGCCTGGCCTATCATAGAATTTCTTACGTGCCAAATTTTGCGAAAATTGGTTCAGCAGTTATTAATATATAATGTAAATAATTAATTTTTGCATACGGCGCTATCTTTCAAAATGGCCAACAATTTTTTTTGTTGTTTAGCTTATATGATGCTTGTAATATATACCGCCAGCGTACGAAATTTTGTTGGAATTGACTAAATAATATGGTAGTTATACCAAATAAACCTAAAATATTTGTATGGGTGCCGTTTTTAAAATAAGTGCCTGATAAAGTTCATTTACTTATATTTACTTGAACATCGTAGCATTACTTACTTGGCAAATTTGAAGAAAATTGGTTGAGTAGTTTTAAAAATATAACATAAAAGGTTAATTTTTGTTTTATTAGGCGCTATCTTCTAAAATGGTGATTCACAAAAATATTCACCTCTGAATTTAATGCTTACAACTTGCGTTGTGAGCATACGAAATTTGGTTAAAATGGGTTGAATGGTTCCCGAGGTACAACATATCACCCTAAATATAAAAATGGTCGCCATTTCGAAAGTAAGTGCCCAGTGTGGTCAAAAACTATAAAAGTCCGGTGTCCTTACTGAGTACTATATGTGTACTCAGTTTGGTGAAATTCTATTCACGCGTTCAAAAATGGAAGCGGGTGGGGGCACACACGCAAAGACACACACTTACACACACAAACACTCAGACAGGAAAGTGATCTCATAAGCCTATCTTTCCTTGGGTAAGTAGGCTAAAAAAAGTAAAACACGATCACACATATAAGAAATTATGTCATCGTCCAACATGGAAAAGAAAAAAGAGAGGGGTAAAGAAAAGGAATGAATGAAAAAGGAAAGAAAATGAAAGCGGGAGGATAAGATCAAGGGGAATATTCGGAATGCCAAACAAAAATTGAATATTGTGCTTGATGATAAAAACCAGAAAGTATGGATGCCATGGTTGTGAGCGTGATTTTGTTGACGACTAGGTATAATGTAACAGCTGTACGCATGGGCTTCATGTTATTACTACGAAGGCAGTGGACCTTACTTATGCGACCATTGTTGATGACAAAAGTCAGAATATCTTGGCAGTACTCTGACCTTCCAAGTCGTCCAGGAGTAAGCAGAGTACTTTATTATACTAAAACACATATATTCTCGTTGCAATAACTTTAAAAATATGCGTGTAAACAGTTTTAGTAGCTGAAATATTTCAGTAATTATGTACATATTATGTTCCTAGTTTTGGAATACATTTTTTGGGTTATTCCAGTTTATTTCTTAAGTGCGCACTCTTAGCCAATCTTTCCTTACGCCAATGTATACCAAACATTGTCCAATTTCATCCAAAGATTAATCAATCGAATTACCGTTATTTTATCCCAACTATCCAGATACAGCCTTTAGACAATCTACATGAATCCATGAAAGTATTAGAACTGCTCTTGGGTGAACTGGCGTTATTGTGATAGTAAGTCACGAAAATTCACACATGCCAAAAAAATTAACAACTTCGAAAGTGTGATTACATGTATTCAGTTATTTAGGATACGATACTAACTGCATCATATGATAAATACACTTGGTTGGGGTTCTGGGAACTTGTCTTTAAAGTGCAATTTTCTGCTCAACGGGGAATACTTGTCGGTTTTGTTGCGAAAACTGGTCACGTTGTCTTGTCATCGGTAAATTTCTGGACTGGGAGTGGTTTTCCATCCCTGTTCCACACTTCGGTCGTGAGGTAGATAGCCTCAGACTCCTCGCATTCGGGAAGTTGCGGGTTCGACCCACCCGGCGGTATTGTGGGACGGTTTATTTCGTGTGGTTTCTCACCTTATTGCAGGGAAGTGCCAAAGCAGTTCCTTAATGTAAATCTTCCGAAATACTCTTCTCTTNATTGTGGGACGGTTTATTTCGTGTGGTTTCTCACCTTATTGCAGGGAAGTGCCAAAGCAGTTCCTTAATGTAAATCTTCCGAAATACTCTTCTCTTATATGAAAATCGCGATCAGCTGTTGTGCTCAGGCAGGAATATTAAAATGATTGTTATGAACATTCGAGAAAATGCACGAGAACTGACTCAGGCCACGTTAACAGACACAAAAGTGCACACTACCGGTATCATCGTGAACTCTGTCTTCTTGGTCAGTTTACCTGTCTGAAGCTGAAAATGACCATATACCGTTGCTTCCTCTGCAGATAAAAGAGAATAGTGAGGATAGGATGTTCTATAGGAGTAGTATGTTTTAGTAGGTTCTGGACCNCTTCCTCTGCAGATAAAAGAGAATAGTGAGGATAGGATGTTCTATAGGAGTAGTATGTTTTAGTAGGTTCTGGACCAGGTGGAAGAAGGGGAAATCAGGGATTTAACAGCCTCTATCTTGTTTTCGGCCGCCATCTCCTTTCCGACAACTATCTTGTTTATGACCGCCATCTTGTTTCCGGTTGTATCTAGTTTCCGACTGATATCTTGTTTCTGACCGACATCTTGTTTTCAGTTACCATCTTGTTCTCGTTACAGCTGCCATCTTATTTCGAGTCGCCATCTTGGATTAAATTTCCTCATGTTCTATCATTCCACCCCTATTTTATCATGCTCTCGCATTCCAATGCAGTAAGTTTCGCTCCATCCTGCAATCTTTGTACGACTTAGAATATTTTTCATGTTGTGTAGGACTTAGAAAATGTTTAACCTTGTGGAGGACTTATAATAATTTTTGATTTATTCATATTCATTCCACCCTATGTCGGGACTTAGAATATTTGTATGCTGTGTAGAACTTAAACACTCAGGTAGGACTTAGGGCCGGTTTCACAATGTATGTTTAAAGTATTAGTTATCTGATCATATGATAAATTTGAGCATAAGTGTTGATGATTGGTTAGTCTTGTACTGTTTCACAAAACATATCCCTGTTAAGAAAGTGTTGGTTAGCTAAATGATGGTTACGATAAATCTTGCAACATTGAAGTGATATTTTCGTTTGCGATTGGCTACTGTCAGGTCATCGACTGCTGTTTATGTTGTTCTGATAAGAGTTCTGGTTAGGCAAAGTTTAATTGTAAAACACGAAAGAAAGCACCAATAATAAATGGTTTTGAGCAGGAAAGCTAACTAATTCAGATATGATATTAACTTTCTTAGGTTCGAAATTATTTGTGTTACTGAAAACAAGACAGCTAATCTAATGCAAATTAATGTATACTTATGTGTGTTTTATGTGGCATGTGATTCCAATACAAAGAAATTTTTAGAACCGTTNTGATTCCAATACAAAGAAATTTTTAGAACCGTTGTCGTAGTGATTACATATTTGGTATACTTGAGATATATAAGTATTTCAATACACATTTCACGACTTAAAAAAAAACGTGGTATGCTAACATACAATTACCCGTTATCAAATAAAGTGCTTACTAATCGCTTCCTTATGTATTTATATTTTAATTACTGAAATATTATGCACGCACTTTTAGTATATTACTATTAACACACCATGCAAACACGAGAATGAAATCAGAACATTTTAAATACGAGAGTGCATGCCTGCCTGAATGTGGAATACAAGCAATAATTTGATAGCAACTTTAGCCTCGTAACGGTTGGATATGTCTTGGGTGTGGAAAATATTGAGTGATATAATTATTATGAAAACACTCTACAAGAGGTAATACTTCTGTAAACATTTTAACGATCATAAAAAAGTTACATTTCTTGCCAAGCACAATTTCTTGCATCTCTACTTTATCAATGGCTCCAAAACGTTTGAGCAAGTTCCCACAGATAGAACCACTGCTACATAAATATACGCATTTATAACATGCAGAATATAACGATAAACTTTGTAATTAAATATCGAAGCAACGAAATTTTACATCCCAAAGGCCACACTATTTATTTAATTAGTATTGTCGTGCATTTTCTAGACGAATCACGACCCGAAGTGCAACGGCTAGGCACTTATCAATATATTCACAAGCGACAATAAAAGATGCCTTGTACGGCCTCAATACCAAACAAAATTGGATGAAATCTTAACACGGTTAATTTTAAAAATATCTGAACTGCCCCCCAGATGACTGTCTCAGTTTTTAAAATACACGTGCACTGCAACACAAAATTATTAATCAAATGACGAAGCCCGCATCCAATTGAACCAAATTTCAGTATGTGCTCACAAATAATTATATTCATCATATACCAGCGACTGTCACTAATCCATCACCTGTTTTATAATGAAATTACTCTCCAAATCACGTAATTTTACGAGTGTGTGGGCCTTCGCGAAAACACTTATAATAATTTAAAATGTACAAACTAACTTTTCCCAATACCTTTAAACTAAACCCAAAACAACCAAAGTTACTATAGAATAAACATATTTGCGGAACTATTCCTGATTTTTTAAAGATAAGGTGTTGTTTGAGTCCTTGCAAAAAGTAGTCATTTTTTAAAACCGGTAATATTTTATTACATTTATACAATATTGACTTATTGTATCACCAAGGAAGTGTTTCTAGCCTATTTTTACGCATTTAGATTACAACCCGATATCGAATGTAAGTCTCGAAAACCCATTTTCCCATATATAAAATTCATTTCATAATTACTTGTCTTTAATTAAGGCCTAAACAATTCCGCCTGACTGACATAATCAACAATTATGGCATCATCATCCTAATAACCAATCAAAATCTTCTGCTGATTTCGACACTTTAAATACACAAACATAACCTCACATCAGCCAAGAACGATCACCATATTTGTTGTAATGTTCTGATTAGTCCAGTAATCGGAACCTATACTTGTGTTTAAGATGACCATTGGTTAGAGGCAAATTAAACATTGGTTATTCTTAACCATATGTTCAGAAAAATAAAATGTCTCTAACCAACATGCAAATTTTAATCAGTTCTTAATTGGAACAAAACCAGACATTGTGAAACCGGCCCTTAGAATATATTTCGTCTCGGGTAGGACCTATCCGCTCATGTAGGACATATAGTCACCTTCGTTCCACTACTTACACACATNATATATTTCGTCTCGGGTAGGACCTATCCGCTCATGTAGGACATATAGTCACCTTCGTTCCACTACTTACACACATCCTGGGACTCTGAATATTTTCCGCCACCATATTGTTTCCGTCTGCTATCTTGTTTCCCAATTACTCACATTTAACAGCAATCTTGTTTCCTAATTACTCACATTGGGCAGCTATATTGTTTCCCAATTACTCACATTTTCCAACCATCCTGACCACCATAAGCTTCCGTCCGCCATCTTGGATATCATTTTATTCATGCTCTATTATTCCACCTTAGTCGCCTTCTCTCCACCCAGCCATTTTGGATTCAATTTCATAATGTTCTATCATTCCATCCTTATTTTCTCATACTCTATTATTTCATGCCAGCAATATTGCAATCAATTTCATTATGCTCTGCCATTCCACCTCAGTACTTCATGCTCTGCCATTAAATCTTGTTTCTTCATGCTCTATCATTCCTTCTTGTCTGTATCATCAATTTCCTCTCGCCTTATACCATCGTCATCTTCGTTTATCAATTACTCATTCTATCGCACGTGCTCTACTCGCTCGACCACCATCTTGTTTACCAATTACTCACTTCTACTCAACTACCATCGTTCAATCCGCTCGACCCGCCATCTTGTTTCTAGCCAGTTAGTGCTCTACCATTCCACCTCAGTACTTCATGCTCTGTTATTCCATCTTCTTTCTTCATGCTCTAGCATTCCTTCTTGTCTCTTTTATGTTTCCCTTTCGCCTCCCTCCATAACCATATTTGTTTAACAATTACTCATTCTATCGCGTGTGCTGATTATTCACATTCATTCGATCCGCTCGACTGCAATCTTGGATTAAATTTTCCGTAGTCACCTATATGTCATGCTATATCATTCCACCTCGACATAGTCACCTGCTGATAAGTCATTCCTTCTCATCTGCTGATTGCAATTTTTCTTAGTAAACTTAATTTCATGCTCTATCATTTCTTTTCACCTTAGTTGCCATCTTGAATTTCGTCTTCTACAAGTGGCTATATGTGTTGGACTTGTAAACATTTTCATTATAAAATCTTTCTTCAACCTTGGGTAGGACTTACAATTTTTTTATACTAGTCAACCTTACCTAATCTAACTCAGCCTAACCTAATTTAATCTAACAAAACCAATAAAAAATCATACCTGACATTGCATAGTCCAGATGCAGCAATCACACTTATTTCACACATGCCTGGCATTACTTTAACCACTTATGACAAATGTGTCAAGCCCTTTGCTCGTCACCGACAGCAGAAGTATTATAGGCAATCAGACTACAGTCAATCAGCACTTAAGGCGCCATCCTTCTCATGCTTACAAAGGAACTAGTGATGCAAGCAGAAATATATATAATTAAAATCCAATATAGTCCAAAAGTAACTCTGTCACCATACATCTGCCGAGCAACCATGCATTCCAGACCAGCTCATGAAACAAACATTTATACCATCTGTCAAATAATCTTACTGATATCAGACTACCTAACATTCCAAACAGCCATACCATCTCGTATAATACAAGAAAAATTCAGCCATTNATCTTACTGATATCAGACTACCTAACATTCCAAACAGCCATACCATCTCGTATAATACAAGAAAAATTCAGCCATTCTAATCAACCAAACCACCCATAAAACCAACCATAAGATCCAACACACCAGACATAATATCCACTATAACCAAAACATACTTCTACACGTCAGTGCCCACCGACATTACCAAAAATTACATACGACCCATACCAACTGTTCTATCGACTGACACCAGACAAAATATACTCACCCCAACACATACCAGCTGACCTAATCCAAGAATACCTCAGCCAAACTGTATATAACAACCTTGCCAAAATACACTCTTACCCCCCATACAATCTGCTCTACCAATCAATACCAGAAAACCTCACTAGAAACAATATCACCTAACGTTCCTCACTAGAAACCCTAACATTGATCAAAAAATATATTTAATACCTATAGCTTCTGATCTACTCACCAACACCAGAAAAATATACTCATCACCTATACCACTTCAATAATATCTGGTCCAGTCAGTTCAAACTGGTCTTAACCAAAATATACATAATACCCATACCTTATAATCTACCCACCAATGCAAGAAAAATATACTCATCACCCAGAAAACCTCAATTATGCCTTGTCCATTCAGTCCATGCTGGTCTTTATATCTAATATCCATAGCTTCTGATCCATCCACACTGGTCTTAACGAAAATATGCATACAACTTGATATCACCTGCTCTACCGACTGACATCAGAAAAATTATATACATCACCTATACCACTTCAATCTTACCACAATCATTCTGTCCACTCACACATGCTATCCTCTACATCGTACCTCATCCATATAATCTACCATGCCAGCCAATGCTATAAAAATATTATGGCGACCATACACTCTCTCTACTCATGCACACCTCAGCCATACCATCCACTTTAACTCGAGCATACCTCAACCATTCGGTTCACACTGACCCTAACCAAAAACGTATACCTAATGACCATAACTTATGATCTACTGGCAAATACCAGAAATATATATGCACCTCAAGCATACCTCAAACATTCAGCCTATAAACTAGTCTTTAAAAAATATACATGCAGTCCAATATCATCTGCCCTACTGTCTGGCATCAGTAAAAATATACACAGTGCCCATACGACCTCGATAATACCTCGCCCATTCAGTACATACTGGCCATGCCAAAAATATATACGTACTGTCCATATCATCTACTCTATCAAACAACATTAGTAGAATATTCTAAACAATATAACACCCACCACAAATCATGACCACAAACGCTTCATCTACTTTACCAACCAACACAACATATACAGAGCAGTCTACCATCCATCATAACGTATGCATACCTCAGCCATGCAAACCATGCCAGCCCTATCGAAAGATTTCGTAGTGACCATATAAGTTTCTCTACCAGCAAAATATTTAATACGATATGCCAAACAGGACGCACAAGCAACTATAAAGTCGAAACATTAAAACATTCCTGCTGCTCCATACTGTCTACCATACCAAACAACACTAGAAGAATATTCCAGCAACCATACCATCCCACCACTACTCAGGCATACAACAGCCATACCTTCTGCTCTAACAACCGACAACACGCATACTGAGCAGCATTCCATCTACTCTTTCAACACACATACCTCAACAATACAGTCCATGTCAACAAAAATATACCAGAAACCATAACTACGACACGTCTACCATATCATCATACAGGCAGCAGATGCCAGCCGGAATATTCAAGACACATTACCAACCCAATCCTAACCAACAAACTAGCTGACTATACTAACCATCCTACCATTATCCTTGCTGACAGCCATAAATCCTACAAACCAAAACAAACAATCTCAACAAACACACCACCCAGAAATACTGAGTATTGTACCAACCATAACCCTGCATACTTCAGCCACCACACAGACCATATTGAAAGCCATACAATGCTATACACCAAACATATCATACTAATAACCACACCAACAAAACCTGCCAGATACCACACCTCTGAAATACCAATTATCCATATCGATTACTTAGCATTACTAAGTACCATACAGATCACACCTTCCACCATAACACTAGCTTTTCTCAGTCACACCACACAGATCATATCGAAAACTATACAACATACAGCATACAACACACCATCTGAATATATCGGCAAGCCATAGATACTGCCCTACCAACAATAAGCCAAGCATACCAGAAAAACAAAATCAACCAAAACCTATCATATCATCTGCTCTAAACCAAGCATACCCCAGTAATCAAAACAGTGCATCATATCCCAGATATAATGATTAAACATATCAGTAAAATATATTGATAGCCTTTATATAATCCATCTAACCTCACAAGCTATACATATACACTGCGGCGACAAAAGTCATCGGATACCTCCTAATATCGTGTCGGACCTCCTTTTGCCCGGTGAAGTGCAGCAACTCGACGTGACATGGACTCAACAAGTCGTTGAAAGTCCCCGGCAGAAATATTGAGCCATGCTGCCTCTATAGACGTCCATAACTGCGAAAGTATTGCCGGTGCAGGAGTTTGTGCACGAACTGACTTCTCGATTATGTCCCATAAATGTTCGATGGGATTCATGTTGGGCGATATTGGTGGCCAAATCATTCGCTAGAATTGTCCAGAATGTTCTTCAANCCGCACTGTCCTAACGGACACGTCCGTCGTACATCCCACAATGATTCCTGCGGTTATTTCCCGCAGTGTTGCTTATCTGTTAACACTGACCATTCTGCACACACGTCGTTGGTCTCGGTCATTAAGTGCAAGCTGTCGGCCACCGCTTTCATCATGGTGGGAGGTTATGCCTGAAATTAGGTATTCTCGGCACACTCTTGACACTGTGGATCTCAGAATGTTGAATTCCCTAAACATTTCCGAAATGGAATGCCCCATGCATCTAGCTCCAACTACCATTCCGCGTTCAAAGTCAGTTAATTCCCGTCGTGCGGCCATAATCATGTCAGAAACCTTTTCACATAAATCACTTGACTACAAATGAAAACCCAACCAATGCACTCGGGTAAATATGTAAAACATGCGCTATGATGACGATAGACAATATTTGCAAATTGCTATTCCATGACTTTTGTCACCTCAGTGTATACAAATCATAATATATCTTCAACCAACCAGATATTCTAATCATAACACCAATGCCATCAATAAATCCACCTATGACACCCATGCAGACTTAATATCCAGATGCCAAATAAACATATCATACTGTCAATCATACTAACCAGTCATACCAGCCAAGCATTCTGAACCTATTGCACTACCCAATATTCCATTAATTCATTCTGCTCATAAAAACTAATCGTGCTATTAAACCACCGTGCTCACACCATCGAAGTTACACCATGACCATAGATAGGGTCATACTGCCAAACCAGCCGAACATGTGATCAGGTCATACTCCACCAACATATCAGCTATATCTACCATATAAGCAAACTAGCTGTACAGCCAAGTCAAACCGATAGGACATACCATCAAGATGTACCAATATTAGAATCAAGCAACCCATACGAGCTAAGTCATAACAACAATGTCGTTGCACAATATTGGCCATTTCAACCATTCCAGAATACAACCGACCATGGAAACATACACCGAGAGTCCATTCCAAAAATGTCACTTAATTATACGAGTCAGCCATTACAACTAAACCTATCACAAGCAAGTGACCAATGATGATTATGCAGAAAGATCATACAGTACAACCATTCTAAACACCCCTACCGATGATCAGCAATGTACAAAATTCATATTATCAGACTGGTAAACCCAATATTAACTCATAAATTTCAACCATCTGTACTAACCACCATGCCTACCATCATACCACCTAACCCTTGCCATTGTTTCATATATAACCATATCATACTAGTTGCAATATCAATAACCATAATGCAGGAATACTATACAGCCAAGCAGATATGTTACACTTATAATCGACACCAGCGAGTTATTCCATCAATAAAAAACATCCTCTAACATCAGCTCAACCTACTAAATATCCCAATTGCACACATTTCAAAAATCGCTACTACTCTGCTAATAGACCATACAAGCAAGACACACCACCAAAACCAGCCAACCAAAGAATATAATAATGTATTTCAACAAAAAAATNAATAGACCATACAAGCAAGACACACCACCAAAACCAGCCAACCAAAGAATATAATAATGTATTTCAACAAAAAAATAATATACGTACCATACCAGCAATATATACCACCACACCAGCAAACTAAAATATTACACCCTAACATTCTAATTATCAATACTCGTACACTATATATACGCTCATCGAGGAGGAGGAGGAGACTAATGAAGTCTTCTAACTTGTGTGGGTTCGTGACAAATGACAGCTTGNAATAGACCATACAAGCAAGACACACCACCAAAACCAGCCAACCAAAGAATATAATAATGTATTTCAACAAAAAAATTATATACGTACCATACCAGCAATATATACCACCACGCCAGCAAACTAAAATATTAAACCCTAACATTCTAATTATCAATACTCGTACACTATACATACGCTCATCGAGGAGGAGGAGGAGACTAATGAAGTCTTCTAACTTGTGTGGGTTCGTGACAAATGACAGCTTGTTTACGCAAATGGTTGAATATCACGTCAAAATATCATCCCATGTAAACTGTAGTTGACGAAGTTTGCATTTACATGTAATTCTCAAAGTTTTCATCCCTCATGCAGTTGCCTAATGTCGCAACATATTGCACAGAAGTGTCACATGGAATATGTTACTTTCTTAGAGTTAACAAACTTCATCCTGTACATCATGTGTTTGCAAAAAAATTCCAACAAATTTAAATTATTGATTAAGTTTCTGCAGCTGAAGACAAGGTTTCATTTACTGTACAGGGGACCATCGCTAAAATCAATTTTATTCTCATTAAATATGCCGACCAGCATTTTCACCAACCATAATTAATACACTAATATCCAACCATGTGGCTATATATTTGAACCATCATGCAATATCCACTGCCATAACATAACCTCTGTCAAGAAACAAACCAATTAGCTATCCCTGCGAAATATTCTGATAAAATATTCTATCAAATGCTATCCCGACACATGAACAGGTCATCAAATCAGTCGTCACCTGCAGCCGGTGTCACTAGAAGAAAACTGGCTATACACAAATGCTGNACATGAACAGGTCATCAAATCAGTCGTCACCTGCAGCCGGTGTCACTAGAAGAAAACTGGCTATACACAAATGCTGTATCAACAGGCAATATCAACAAGTCATACCATCAGACAAGCAATACCCATAGGTCATACTGTCAGAACATTCCAATCAGCCATTATTACGAAAATATTCGAACCAAATACTTGACAACAATACAGTAATTTGATACTTAGAACATAGATAGATAATATCATGATTCCATACAGAATATCCTCACAGACGAACCAGCCATATCGAAATGTTTATCAACCATGAAATCAAATATTCCAGTTAATACATTCCAACCATCTATACTCGCACACCATATCACACCACACAGCCCATTTGGATAGACCTCAGCCAATAACAAACTTACTGCCAGATCAAACTGCCATAAAACACCAACCTCCCAACCAAATATTCCAACCAATAATTTTTTCTAGCCATATTATCACACCATACCAGCTTGACTCACTGAGTGAGTCATCCTCGCAGATTGCATAAAGCTGCGACTGCCAAGATGAATCGCCCAGTGAGCCATCCTTCCAAGTAACAGTCTGTTGGGCTTTAACGGACCTGTTTGTACCAGTCCAAGTGCAAATCTGTTTTTTTTTTTCAGTGAGTTATCCTCTCCAGACAACACTATGTTGTGACTGATGTCTCTCCTGATTATTCAAAATTCAGTCTTCGCATCAACAGATACATCAGCATTCCACATAGTTTTATCAAGACTTTTCATAGCACATTGCAAATTTCTCTCATTTTCCATTTCAAATGTAGACTGAGTCTGTTTTGTAGGTAATGGTTTCAAACAAATAGCTTCTCTTGTGCATAAACCACTTACATCACCTATATTTCTATCAGTCACATGAATTGTTCTTATATCATCCATTAACTCAGAGCACAAAGTAGGCTCAGATAGTTTTATGGGTGACTGAATCAGAGTTACTTTATTAGTGGAGCCAGCTGAAGGGTGAGCCATGCACTTGTCTTGCGGTAATTATGTTAATACATGGTTTGTGGAACGCGAAGGAACACGATCTTTACAAGTCCTGTATTGTCTTTTTAAAGTATATTTTATACCAAGTGTTGAACCACACATATCATATTTTAGTATTCTGGAGGTAGGTTTATTTGAACATTCGCACTTTTCATGTCGCCATTCATTGCAACTTTTAGTGAATATCTTGGCACAGTAATTTTTGAACAATAATTAAAGGTTGTATGTAGTTGCATACGACGTATTCGATTTCACATTGACAGTGGTTTGCATCATCTTCAAGCATATGTGAGTTCATACACTTGTCCTCCTGCGCAGTGCTGGTTCCGCAATGCTGACTCCACAGTGACGACTCCACAGTGACGACTCCGCAGTGACGACTCCGCAATGACGACTCCGCAGTGAAGACTCCGTAGTGACGACTCCGCAGTGACGACTCCGCAATGCTGACTCCACAGTGACGACTCCGCAGTGACGACTCCGTAGTGACGACTCCGCAGTGCAGTCTTCAACAAAGAACCGACTGTGTACAGGACTGGTTAACAACTGAGCAATCTTTTGTGTTTGCAGTTATTCATATTATCATCCTGTCACAAAAAACTAGATGATTACCTTCAGCCAATCTGATACAGACCGCGAAAGAGCGAACATCTCCTGTGACAGGATGAAGTTTGTTTAAATGGAAGGAAGTGTAATTGCTACAATACTGCTACTGTGGGAAAAGAAAGAAGTTCTAGATGATTTCCGCTGGTGCAAGCTGCTTTTATAGACAGAAAATGTGGTCCCACAATGTTGAGCCCGCAGCACCGCAGCCTCTGACCCTGCAGCACCGCAGCGCTTACTCCACAGTACTGCAGCACTGACTTTTCAGCACCACAGCACTGACTCCACAGTACTGCAGTGTGTAGGTTAGGTATGATTTTTTTCTTTGTTTTGTTATAATAGGTTAGGTTAGGGTGAGTTACGTTAGGTTAGGTTGGCTTGTATGAAAGAATTATAATTCCTACATGAGATTGAACAAAGGTTTATAAATGAAAATTTGTACAAGTTTAACAAATATAGCCACTTGTAGAAGACGAAATACAAGATGGCGACTAAGGTGAAAATAAATGACAGAGGATGAAAGAAAGTCGACAAAGAAAAATTGTAATTAGCAGATGCGAAGGAACGAGATATCAGCAGGCGACTAAGTCGAGGTGGAATGATATAGCATGAAATAAAGGTGATTATGCAAAATGGAATCCAAGATGGCAGTCGAGTAGATCGAATGAATATGAATAATCAGCACTTGATAGAATGAGTAATTGATAAACGAAGATGATTATGGAGGGAGGCGAGAGGGAAACAGATAATAGATAAGAAGGAATGATAGAGCATGAAGAAATAAGATGGAATAACAGAGCATGAAGTACTGAGGTGGAATGACAGAGCATGATGAAATGGAATTCAAGATTGCGGGCATTAAATAATAGAGTATGAGAAAATAAGGATGGAATTATAGAGCATTATAAAATGAAATTCAAGATGACTGGGTGGAGCGAAGACGAAAAGGTGGAATGATAGACATAAAGAAAATGAAATCCAAGATGGCAGAGTGGACAATGGAGCTGCCATATGCGAGTAATTGGGAAACAAGATAGGAGTCAAAAATAAGATCGTGGCGGAAAATTTTCAGAGTCCCAGGATGTGTGTAAGTGATGGTACGAAGATGACTACAATATAAGTCCTACACGAGTGGTTAAGTCATGCCCGAGGCGATAGATATTCGAAGTCCTACCTGAGTGGTTAAGTCCTACACAGTATGAGAAATATTCTAAGTCCTGACATGAGGTGTAATGAACATGATTAAATGAAAAAATATTTTCTAAGTCCTGCACAAAGTTAAAAATTCTCTAAGTCTTGCACAACACGATAAATATTCTAAGTCCTGCAAAGTTTGCGGGATGGATCGAAGGTAACTAAAGTGGAATGCGGATGCACGATAAAATAGGGATGTAATGATAGAGCATGAGAAAATGGAATCCAAGATAGCAGCTGGGAACAATATAGCAGCCGGGAACAAAATGGCACCCGTAAACAATATGGCGGTTAGAAACAATATGGCGGGTAGCAAATCCCGGAATCCCCCACCTTCCATCTGGCTCAGAACCTACTAAAACATACTACTTATGGGGTCTTAGTATATACTACAGAAAGGATCAAAGAGTGGTGGGGTGTTATTTAAATCATTATACCCTAATATTTTGTATTGGTATGTTTAGTCGCGATGAACTAATAAAGTATGCTATTTTACGGGGTTTTTTTTTGTGTGTTAATTACCTCTCTTGAGGAAAATAAAAACGTGGGTATTCCTACATCTAAAAAGGTGCAATAATTGAGTAGTGGGAGCCTCTTAGAATATGACAATGACGGTAGCAATAAATAGCACTCACGGAACGGTCTGGTTAACAGCACCAAAAGCGACAGAAAACACTAGACGGTAGGCTGACAAAAAAAAATGGTACCTCTGATGTTGCCACTAAATGTACTCACGGCAGACATAATAGTATTTAGTCCTGAATTATAACACGAATGTTTCCATGTTGCCTAAAACTTAAACGCATTCTTAATGAGGTTAAGAGTAGAGAGACTTGGGAGATCTTAACATCGGGGTTTTGAGAGCCGATAAGGGCGAAGTATAGTGAGTACGGAGTAGCACTGGTCTGCAAGGGCGGGGGAAACGGGAGATCCCCGAGAAAACTCGCCGACCAATGGCATTGTCCGGCATGATTCTCACATACGAAAATCCGGGAGCGACCCCACAGGGAATCGAACCTGGTTCGCCTAGGTGGGAGGCGAGTAGTCTGACCAATACACCACCGTGGTCCAAATGACGATTAGAGAATTGCAATTTGCTCTGAGAAACAAATTTTAACCATTCTTTTCAACAATCATGTTTATGGCATTACATGCTCTGTTTATTTTTAAGCACACGTTGGTGCTTTCAGTCAGAAATGTCTTTCATTTGCTGTATACTGACTGTGACGAGCATAATATTAACCACCTCATCATATTTTCAATGTAGACAGATGCGTAGTTGCATCTGCAGAAAGAGACTATCTAACAGCGCCTATTTTCTCGATGAATGCTGGCGAGATATTTTTTAACCGAGCAGTGAGCTATCCTCGCAAAATACATGCAACTTTATTGACGAAAGAAGCTCCAACTGGATCCATTGGTGTATCACACCCATCCGATGGATGCAAACCGCTTTATTTACGCAGTGGTTTGAACGCTTCATCTCGGAAACTAAACAGATGGAAAATGATACCATCTTACTGTTCCTCGAAAGCTGGAAGCTGCGAAATTTAAATAGGAAATCCTATGGTAAGGAAATTTCACCTCATTGCGTTCATTTTAAAGATATATGTTTCAAACAAATTTTTTTAGCAGAAGATCCCTACAAGCGTATATTTTCAATATAGATAGGCAAGCATATACTTTTTGGTAAAATAAAAATTTTAAGTATTCCTTGCATACAAGCTATACATGTTATGGAACCATCTCCGCTGTTGAGAACTTGTCCTGGAAAATTAGTGAAGAATACATTTTGTTTGAAACGCCTTAAAATTAACTCACTAAGGCGAAACTTCCTCAACATGGGATTCCCTATTTAAATTTCGTAACTTCCAGCCGGTAGGCAGCACAATTCAATGATTTCGCTGAAGTAATTTCATAACAATCATTCCGTTTCCGCCCTAGTCTACCCACACGATACAATCCCTCGATAAAATATTTATAGGTGGGTTGAATGCGCATTACTCATAAGATATTAGGTTACGGATTCGTTCAACATTGAAGCCAGTATCTCAGCGTGCTATAATAGTAATACAAGACTAGCTTACATCAAATATCTAACTGCGGAAATCGCCGTTAACGGCTTCAGAGGAACAGAGCTTTGTCAATCGAATCCCGCTGTTTTATTTTTGGATGCTGACTCTCTCGCAGCAGCTTAGGCAGAATCATCAACTCAACACTCTGCTAGTATTCCAAAATATCCACTCAGTTCATACACCACAATTTGTGAAACAGATCTTCATGGTGAGAAGACTCCGTCCGCAGAAAACCACAGCCCTCTACATCGTTCTACACCAGCCCATTTGTTTATTTCTGTTCCTTCATAATAAGAAGAAAATTTTCCCCCCATCCCCCGTAAGGCCTATGAACACACAGTTATTACAGCTTTTTCATACTAGACAGCAGGGGCCGCTGCGGCTGAGCGGTTAGCCTGCTCGCCTCCCACCAAGGCAAACCAGGTTCAATCCCCTGCCGGGTCACTCCCGGATTTTCGTAATTGGTAATCGTGCCGGACGATGCCACTGGTCGGCGGCTTTTATTCGAGTATCTCCCGTTTCCCCCGCCCTTTCCCACTGTTAAGAGCCGCTCAAATCTCTTCACTCACCCACGCCAATGCTAGACAGCATTTAGTGCCACGATTGAGCAGAAAAAAAATTAAAGCAAAGCACATAGGTAATGCTTAAAATAGAGAAAACCTTTAAAATATCGTCGTTGAAAATTACAATTCACACAGTTGTTCAGGTCGTAACTCGAAGGTGCCACTGGAAGGATTGCAAGGGCAGATTGTTTCAAGCTAATGAGACGGGAATTCTTTAAGAGGAAAAGACGCCCAAAAGTTTTGGTAAGTGATGCTGCGGTTTGCATTTAATGTGAACTATTGTTCTCTAGATACCACGAGGGAGAGGTGTCCGATGCATCTCGTGTGACAGGCTGATCACATAGAGAATGCAACGGTTGTACATTTTGCCAGTAATTTATTGGATTTTCGAGTGAAAAATTTTTTTACATTTTGGTGACTACTCGTAAATAAATCGTATTTTAATTTTGTTGGTAAATAAGTCATATTTTTATTTTGTTGAGTAGTATCTTTGTCACGTGGAATGTTTCGATTTTTGTCATTTTTTCGTTATTTCTTTAGGTATTACAATTTTAAGAACCAATGCATCATATTCTAATTTAGTTGGCTTCGAAAAAAACAAAATTGCGAAAAAAAAAGTACAATATTATTAAAACCGTAATATCGCCTAATTGAGCATTTAACTTCAGTATATGTTTGTACTGCTNTGGTTGGCTTCGAAAAAAACAAAATTGCGAAAAAAAAGTACAATATTATTAAAACCGTAATATCGCCTAATTGAGCATTTAACTTCAGTATATGTTTGTACTGCTTCAGCTCAAGTCTATATCCCATAAACAAAGCGGTATCTCAATTCTCATGTCATAATCTAATATCCTCGCTCCAAGACAACGTTCTCAGTTGCCGGCAGGTTAGAAGACTCGGTTGACCTCTGCACACAGAGGGTAAATATATGGCGCAGTCAAATGGGGCACTCGCCTTGGTATGCCATGCGCCTCATTTCCGTCCAGCCAACAAACAAAACTAATTCAGAGACATATATGTGTAGAGTGGAGAGCGTCCAAGTTTCGTCCTTGTTACAGATATTCAATGTATTATTCTTTATTTTACCTCCCACCATTATTTTATGTCAGTTCTAAACAAACCCGACTTTTTTTTTCATTTGTCCCCTCATTTATGCCTCCCTTTTGCCTCTAAACTTAACATACACACACACCAAATCAAAGCCGCCTCTTTTTACTGCACACCGTATTTTTGTGGAAATATCCCGTGCAAGTTTATAACTTGTCCAGCTTTTTTAAATTTTGATTGAAATGAACGAATGAATAATGAGATTTGGGTGGCTCGTAAGATCGAGGTTTTGAGAGCCGATTTGATTGGACGTCTTGAAACTACGCATCTATAAATTAAAATGCTTACTCTAATCCTGACACTATTTTATCAGTAAGGCCTCCAGTTTATTGACTTGTCTCTATGGTTTCTAATTCAAAATAAACAAATTAATATTGTTTGTGGTGAAATGAATGAGAAGCTTCAATATTATTCGCAATTCTTCAAGAATTTTGCCTTGTGGGAAATCGTGGGATAATTCGGGGTTTTAACCATTTCGGATGCATATATACCAGAATCGGTGTGTGTTTCGACTTGAGATGCTTAATTGTTGTGTACAAGAGTAACGAGAGCGTGATTTTTACCGAACTTTTCGGGAAATAAGTATCTCTTATTCAGATTAGTGTTCATATTATCCGTTCCATCCAAAGAGGCCAACAAGAAGTTATACGCTCATGTAATCTCCTCTGGATGGCAGTTCATAGCACTAAATATATATCACGGATCATTGGCCACTTTCAGTCGGATACAGGCCAATTAGCGTACAATGAATTTCAGTAAGCTACAAAGACTAGTAGACTGAAATATTAATTTGTCGTTGAATTCTCTTTCGTACGCCGTGTGCATAGAGTACACAATATGTGAAAAGCCTTATGCCTGTTAAAATGATACACTTAAAACTGGAAACCTTCTTTATTGAAATCCCTTTACACAGGTAGTACCAAAAGTCCCGTGCCACC